>VZUI01001267.1:0-27160 GCA_013401135.1 Cettia cetti
CCTTTTTTTTTTTTTTTTTTTTTTTGTGTGTGTGAAAATCACTCTGAGGGAAATGTTATGCTTTTTCTGTTTCATGCCATGCAGCCATGTCGTTAAGGATCTTCACACTCAGGAATTATTTTAGTTCCTCACCATATGAAATGTTTCCTGTTTAAAGCAAAGTGGGGTGATAAGAAGGCAGTAGAATATTAACACAAGTATATAATAGTCTGTAAAGTATATATTAGGTAACAAAGGGTACTTACAATTAACACATGACTAAGTTTTATGTAATTAGGAGGTAGCATGAAAACCTGTCTCAAAGCTGATATAGTGAAATGCACAAGCTCCCTTCCTAACAAAATTTTGCTGCATTTTCCCTTGCCCTTGTAATTTGCCATAATCACAAAAAATCTCCCAAGCAGGACACAGGCTGAGCATTCATCAAAGTCTGGTTTACAAAGCAGAGCAGTTAAAAGTTGAGGTCCCTGTTCATATCTCACTTGTTATGCCCACAAAAACATGGTAACTCTCCCTTTCTGAAGAGAAATGTCAGGTATCTGCCTGCTGCTTTGACTGCTAATGGCAGAGGGAGCCCTGAAATCTTTCTGTTCCCTTGCCATTTTTTATTTTCTCAGAGAATTGCACTGAAGCTCTGGGAGAAACTTAAAAGCTGAGAAATTAAATAATGCTGAGGCACTTTTCCAATGAAAGCAATAATGAATTCAGAAAAAAATGAAGCTCCTTATCTTGAAATGCTGTAAAAATGTTGTATAGCATATCATAATTACAGCAGTGTAATAGAAGTGTTCTGCCTATTGCTTTGAAACTACCTTCAAAATGTTCACTGTTCCAATGAAACAGTGAAAGCTGTCACAAAATTATCACTTGGAAGGCCTGTAAAATAGAAGAAGTATTCTCTTATTCTTCACCAAAAAACTGCATATGCCAGTGCTGCCATCGGGCACATTTTGGGTAGAAATATGAAGCTATGCACAAGCTCCAACAACCCAGGAGTCTCCCCTGAAGCAGCAGTTGCTTAGGCTGGGTCCCGTTTCTCTGTCTGCAGGCTGAGAGCCCACAGCATTCAGAACTTGGGGGCAGGGAGCTAAGTAAGTGTAAAAAGAAATCATGTGTGTACCAAATACAGTGTGTCTCATTCTCCTCATAATCATGAGAAGCATCAGACACATTCCCTTTCTGCATCCACACAAGAGAGGAGTCCTGAGAGGTAAAAAAAGAACAAACATGAAAATTTTGGGTGTCATACATTCTGTTTCAATTTGGCTTTTTATGCCACTGATAATAATTAGCAATACCTTAGCCCTTCCATGCTGTATCGTCATTTGAAGTTACTGCCTTCCTTAAAAATGCACACCCTGTGTTTTCATGAGCAATACACTGCATAGATACATTCTTGGCTGTGGTGTGTGTTTTCATTAGGGAAAAAACCCTTAAAGAACACCTTGCTTCCTGAATAGAGCCTACTGAATTTCAGATGGTGCTCAGATTTTTGCACAAATCTGTTCTGCATCCACAGAGCAGTCTCCAAGGAAATGTTTGATCCTGTAGCAGTGAGTTCTGTACTTGCAGAGGAGAGATCTGTGCCTGAGGAATGAAGTGGTTAAGCACAATGGGGGTCCTCCAGGTGATGCTTTAAGCATTTAGAGCTCGATCACCTGTGATTTCAAATGTATGGAAGATATATAAAATATTCTGTGGTAGACAAATTAATAAGGAGCCCATAGAAGCTTATGCAGCAAAATCCTGTGCTAGCTGTTATTTTCTCAACTCTGGTGGCTCCGTGCCCAGATGTATTTTGGTGCTGCTGGGAGGTGATAAAGGCAAGCATTACCAAGTCCTTTCAAGTCTTGACTAAACCACAACCCCCCCAAACTGAATTATTATGATTTAATTCCAGTATATGATAGCACTTAAGTCATGGGATTGGTGTTAGATCTATGAATAATGAAAGTTTATTTAAAGGAATGGAAGCAGACCAGATTATTTAAAAGACACTCACTGCCAGGACTGAATATAAATTTTTCCAAAAGTCTTCATCTGTTAACAGAGCTGTAACCAGAAGCACAAGGAAATACTAGTTTTGTTGTGCATTATGAATGACAGAGGAGTTGCTGTTTATTAGTATGGGAGCTGATCTCCTACCCCAGCAGAAGCAGTGGGAGATGCTGCTGCAGGCATCACAGAGGGAAAGTTTGCTATAAATACGGAACTCTATATTTATAAACTGCAGACCAAACTGACTCATTCAGCTGGGCATCTTTTGGTTTCTTTACCAAATTGCTGAGGTACTGTACAAATAATTTGATCCACAGTCATCACTGGATCATCTCTTCCTTGGTGTTTATTTAATCAGACATTTTTGCTCTGATTGGTCTGGAGAAGCATTGATTGAGCTTTTATTAATCAGAAGTGCACAGTTCAGACCTGCAGATTTGAGACAAGTATCCTACTGATACTGTATTTTGTAGACATGACTTGAACCATTGGAATGAAGAGGAAAACCTGGCTGAACAGCAAGGTGAACTGAATTCATCTGACCCTAAAGAATTCCTGCATTCAAGAAAACATTTTAAGAGAGGGATCAAAAAACAGTTTTGTTTTTTTTTAGAGCAGGATGTTTAGTAAATAACATATTAAAGATCTTTGGAGATGTTTTGATTTTACTATAGAGACCAAGAATTGTCATGTGATGTGTATCAGAGCATTGGCATCTTATTGTTCAATATATCTGATTCCAGGTGGATCTTTTGGCCTTTATTCCTCTGCTTACAATGTCACTGTTTATAAATACTTTAATTTCACCAAGTCATTTTCTACAATGAGGAAAGCATTCCTATTGCTTCCGTGCCCCTCTACAATTTCTTTACATCCTCTGTTTAGCTTTCTTCTACAAATCTGAAGAAAATGCTGTGGGTACTCTTCTACAGGAGCTTGCACTTTTTACTGATTTGTTTTTTCAATTATTATGTTGTTCTTCCAGAAAGAAAATGGGGAATGAAGAAGGATTTCCTTCTCACATCTTTTGCATCTTCTCAAAAGAGCTGCCATAGGCACTCCTCCTTCCTGCACCAGGGAAGGAAATATTTGGCAGGAGCAGCAACAGGAAGCACACTAGGTCCCTTTTTTTTGTGAAAGCAAGTGGAGGATTGGAGAAAGATAGGACAAGGTGCTAAAAAAATTAACAGTTTCCAGGGCAAACTACAGAGTTTGTACAGCTGCTGAATGTTTTATGGCAGCACTGCCAGTGTTGGGATACCAGTGTTGGGTCACTGGTTTGTTATAAATGTTCCATCAGGGCAGTGTGGCACAGTGCTCTCTGCTTTGCCCCGGTTGTTCTAATGAAAGACGCTGACGGGAAGCGTGTCAGTCGCATCCGTGGGCTGTTTTGATCATCATGGCAGTGAATGCTCCACAGGACACCGTCACTGCTCCAGTACATCCATTATCAGTGGCTGGTGCTGCTATCTCTGCTGATGGCATTTAATAACACAGGAAGAAGTCCAGGCTTCATTGACTTAATTTTCCCCTTGGAGAGCACTAAGCGTTTTGGCATTTTCAATTTATTGCAAAAGCCGCATTACTTTTTTTTTATGAGGTTACTCAAAACGTTTTACCCATGAATTGCAAAACCCTCCAGTAACCAAAATTGTTTTAAACATGGGAGGGAGCTCCCAAAGTGTGAACATTTCTCTGAAGGACATTGCCACTGAAAGGGAAAACCAGAGGAGGGTTGGGTTTGCTTAGCCTGGAAAAGAGAAGGCTTTGAGGTGAACTAATTGTGGCCATCCAGTACCTGAACAGAGCCAATAAGAAAGATGGAAAGTATTTACAAGGCCCTGTAGTGACAGGACCAGGGAGGAATGGCTTCAAACTGAGAGTAGGTTTAGGCTAGCAATTAGGAAGAAATTCTTTACTGTGTGAGTGGTGTGACGCTGACACAGGTTGCCCAGAGAAGCTGTGGATGCCCCATCCTGAAAGTGTTCAAAACCAGGTTGGGTGGAGCTCTGAGACACCTGGCCTAGTGAAAGGTGTTCCTGCCCGTGCAGTGGGGTTGGAATTAGATGATCTTTAAGGCCCCTTCCAACCCAAACCATTCTGTGATTCTAATTCTCATTGTGTGAATTGATCCTAATCAACTGGCTGTTTGAATTTTCAAGTTTGTTCTTTCTTAGTCATTCTTTGAAAGACCTTTTATTAGTGAAGCCCAGTTGAAGTGAAGCGAGATATGATTGCTTTTCCTCCAAGATTCACATGACTAATTGAAAATAAGGTAAAAAAATCCATTCTTGCTACTGATTCTTTAGTGCCAGTTCCTGGGGTTTTTTTCTGATGATTATCAGATTCATTTTCCTCTGGGCAGTACACTATTTCTGACCCCTAAGATAAACCTTGACTCTCTCAAGGTTTATTTAGTGCCTATTTTTGCTGACTTGGAATTCTATTAACAGCTGATCAGCCTATCCCTTGAAACAGTTTTCCAGCTGAGCTACAAATTGATAACTGTCTTCCTAAAAATGAATGCACTTCAACAAAATGGATCCTTTTGTACACCCTAAGTCTGGTTCTGTGCCTAATGCAAATATCAGATCTAAGGTCTAATTCTGTGTTTTCCTGCATGACACTGATGTGAGAGCTAAATCCAGGTGGAGGGGACAAAACATGGACATTTCTCTTTCAGAAGAGCAGTGCAGAATTTGGTAGAGGTGAGAGAACTCTACTGAGGCAACTTTGAGATGAGAGGTGAGTTTGAGAGGGAAGAGAAACCTTCCTGACTGTAGAATCATCCTGGAAACAAGGGTAGACATTGCCAGTGCATGACAAACAGCCCTGCCAGCCAGGAACTGAGAGTGCTGCAGAGAGAAAAACACACTGGTTTTGCTCAGTCTCCATTTTTACACCCCAAACCCTGCATGCAGCAATGATACCAGTGAGGAGCAAGGCTACAAACACGCCTGGTGTTTTGGTTGGAGTCCTTGCAAACACCAAGGGGGAGAAGCTGAAGTGATTGGTGGGACCACCACCAGGCATGTTCATCTATTTTACAGTTTGCCTTATTGCTTCTCACTTCTGTGTTATTCCTGTGGCTGTGCATGCACTTGGCCCTCACTGAGGCCAGCTCACAGAGGTAAAATCATGCTCATGTCAAGGCACAGGCACAAAGCTCAGTACCTGGCCCTATTATCAAGTACTTCTGTATCAAGTATCAACTGTTCACATCTTCATTGGAACAATATCAAGGATTTGGAAATGTTAGAAAAGAAAAAGGACAAATATTGCCAGTAGATTATGCTGTTGTCCTGCAATTTTGAACATTTTAAGGAAAGGGAAAATAAAATTTAAAAAAATTGTAAACTGATATTTATAATGGTATCTTGGCTTGAATCCTCTTGTCTCAAGGCTAATTTAAGATCCACTGCCAGCAATCAGGACGATGCTGCCATGCCTCTGCCTCCAGGGACACCCACTTTCCTCCCCAGGCACTTGTCCTCTTTCCCAGCCACTTTGTGTTTGTGTTTGTGGAACCCCACAGTGCCAACAAAGCCTTCGGGGGGCCTCAACCCCAGCCTTGGTCACAGCAAGGTGAGGAAAGGCATCTCACTGAAGGGCACACTGACTCTATTGGCCTGAATTGCATCCTTCATAAACTTACATAAGCAGAGAGATCATGTAGGAGGACTGGAAATAATGAGCTGTTAGGATGATTTGCTGAAGCTACTCTTCACCTCAGCTCCCACTGAAACACAGAAATAAAAGTCCAATTTCCTCCATAGACAGAGATCACTGAGGGCAGAAAAATTACAGAATGAAAAGAAATGTTTCCCTTTGGTATTTGCTGCAAACAAAAGCAGTGCTGAAGAAGATACAGACTTAAAGCCAAAAGGATGTAAGGTCAAAATTAGGTGAAGACTTCAGTCGGTAAAGAGACCAGGTAGCACAAAAGGAGTAACCTGTTTGCAAACTGTGAGGATGGGAAGAACATGCCTAGCTTGTACAAACAGGATGGAAAGGGAAAAACTGAAAATCCTCCTCTTTAGACAATAGTCAAATTTGAGAACTATACATTCAATAAATTAGAAATAATTATTAAACTTTATAGGCAGCTCATATTTCCAGAATATCCACAATATCTGTTCAGGTCTTCTAAATAGTGATATCTACCTATTGCCAGAAAAATTAAGGCAAGCTTAATATTTATATTCATATGCTCATATATGTTAATTTTTTTTTGAAATATACATTGTCCAGTCCAATTTCTATGTAAGGACCAAAGAGCAACTGATAGTGTCATACCATTTGCTGACCGATTCCATTCTTGGAGCGACATAGCAGAAATAAAGAGCTACAGCCTAAATTTTATTAACTGTGAAAGTGGTGATTTATTTTGTGGTGTAATAAAAGCATCAGTGAATACAATGCCTCAGAGAAACAGACACATTGTGAGTGTCTCCTTCTGTCTTTTCCTTGGTGCAGATAGGTTTATTTGTGTAAGAATTGGAATTTCTTCTGCTGTTACTCTAAATTTAGAGTTAATTTAAACATTGCAAACTGCATTTACTGTGGTATCCCCTGGATAACAAAGTGAACAGATGTGCTGTGGATAGTGAAAGGGAAGTGGGCTAAGACTGGCCTGGAACTGAGCTAGGAATTACCCACCCTTCAGACTTGAACTTTGCTTGAAACTCAGCTACTGCATCCCAGCAATCTTCCTGTTCCTTACCAAAGTGTGTTTTCACGTTCCTTACATTGTCTCTACCTACTTTATCCATTAGACAGCCTGAGAACTATTTAGCCATGCTAAATAGTTGCTAAACTTGATAAAACAGCAATTTAACAAAACTTTAACAAAATCAGCTTGAACCATCTTAAAAAGCAGGTCAGTATTCTCCTCAGGCTGCCAGCTGTGTGTAAGGTCTCCCCCAGGCTGTGTGACCCTACAATGTCCAGCATCATGTCTCACAGAACCAGACTCACTCCAAGCACCACCTCTGGGTGCAGCACTACAATTTTCTCATAGATTAGCTTCTCAATGGGCAGGGCAGCAGTGTTGCTCACCTTAGCAGCTTCACAAAATTAAGCAAGTGACCAAAATGCTTTATCATCCTCTTGGCAATCAACTGAAGCACCAGAGCAAATTTAGAACCTACAGTACCTTCCAGCTGAATGACACTGCCACAGGACCATTTTGTCAGGGCTGGGGATCAGACATTAATTTCTCCTCCATAACTTTGTTTACTTGTCCTGAGTCATAAGTTTTTGCCAGCTCATCCTTAGCCGATTTATCAAATTCACTGAGAAGAGCCTGTGTTAAAGCTGTTTTGTTATTACCATCATAGCAGTACCACGGACAGAGGTCATTTACCTTTGTGTTGCCACCTCAGCTACTTTGGAAGAGACTGGGAGCTGGCTCCAGGAGAGGAAGGGAGGTGATTATGGAGGCTCCTACATGAAATCAGTCCGATTATGATCACAGCACTACTATACTTAATTGAAGAATGTCCCAGATACTTTGTATGTACTTATACAGCACTATCTAATTCCAAAGACCATTTTAATTTCATACATTTATCCTGTCTTTCTTGGCTATGTACCAGGAGCAAAGACTTAAATTCATTTTACTTTGGTGGGACAAGGTGGGAGCAGATGTTGAAAGCAGAATATTTTTCTTTCATGTTGTAAGGTCCTGCAGCTTTTCTGATGAATCCTGAGCTTTCTTCCTGTTGTAGTTTTTCTGATTGTCTAGGAGTCATTTGTTTTTAATGGGCACATTGATTGCCATTGAAGTAAGTTTAAAACATTGCAACATAGTCCTTAAAAACCCTCTGAGCAAGGATTAGCAGTGGAATTCTTAGAAAAAGGCTTGATTTCAGTGAATGTTTCAAGTTTTAATGGTAGTGAAAGAGAAGGTACTCCATTCTTTTTCCATCACAAATCACATTTATTGTCACCTGGAAACTGCCTTATGTTTCTCCAGCAGGAATCTATTCAGTAGTCTGCAAAAAGCACCTGGCATTGCAGAGTTCACCTGAACTGAGCTGACAGAAAAAGCCCCTGGAAATGCCTGTCAGTGCAGGGTGCTGCACCCTGCCAGGCTACAAAGCCACTGGTTTTCCTGGGAAATGTAATTTTCCCTTCATACAAATGCATCAAGATAAGTAGCACAGCAAATCACCATTTGCAGTTTCAGCTGACACATTTCAGCAGCACTGGCTCGTGGTCCATTCCCTATTCCTCCCACACAGCAGCTTTCCTGGAGATAACCCTTCCCACACCTACCTAACTTTACCTGATTGCACATATTTAGGACAAGCCCACAAGGACTGGGGGTTCCTGGCCCCTCCTGTGGGCACCTAGAAGCTGTGATCCACTTGGGGAGGATGCCAGGGAGAGTGGTGCCTTCTGGCCACTCTGTTCCCAGAAAGATTTTGGACTTGGCTTTGAACCAGTGGTGGTGGGACTCCACATGACAAATCCTTCCCAGCAGGAACGTGGCAGGAATGCAGAAAATCCTGCTGCAGTCCTGAGGACTGAAAGAGCTCCAGGACTTGTCCCTGTAGGAGGAAGTGGTGTTTATTGAGTTAGCTGTGGCTTATAAAATCCTGTTCATGTTAGTGACATCAAACCTCTAGTGATAAAATGAGATAAAATCTGAAGCCAAGAGTGGTAAAGTTCTGTGGCTTGTCCAACTGACTGACAAATGCTTTTTTTTTCTCCCATCTGCTCCTCACAAAGTGGGAAAAATCAGTACACTTCCTGAGAGGGGTTTGGGTCCTCCCAACTTTCTCCATCTCAGCTGGCTGATGATATCTCTGCAATATACTCTTGGGATTGCTTTCTTCTGAATGAGTATGTTTGTTTACCTGGCATGTTTATAGACAATCAGATCTTCTCTCATCCCTGTTCTTTTAGGCTAAGCAAATCATGCATTTAATCTTTTCCTCTGTGGTGCATTTTCATTCACTTCCCTACATCATCTTGGGAGATCTCTGAGCCTGCTCCAGTGTCAATTATCAGTTTTGCAAACCAATGAAGAGGATGCCCAAAGCAGTCCAAAGGAGGACTTTTCCAATAGCTCTGCAAAAGTGCTGAAACAGAGATGAGCCTGTCCATGCCATTTTGTGTAGGAGTTCTGAGAGGATCAACCTGTCCTGCTCCTAAGGATGTATGCATTTTCCCTGCACTCCAGCCAGATCAGAAACCATGCTTGCACTGCTATACCCCTTCCTTTTAGCAAAGAGTCTGAGAAGACATTGAATGTTACCTGCACCTCCTGTGGGTGTGGGGCACTTCTGTCTGCCTGCAGAAGACTCAGTCTCAATGGTGAAACCCTCCATAAATATAGAAGCATATCAGCACTTCACAGCTCTTTAGCATATAAATATCTCAGACAGATTTGAATATCAGAGGAGTGTCACTTTTGCAAATAGGTCTTGGCTAATCCCTCCACTGTAGCTAGCACACCCAGAGTACAATACTCTCTCAGATTATCATTATCCATTAAAGTTTCACTGGAATGAGGCAATAATAAATTGCATGGACTAGCTTTTAAAAATACTTTTCCATTACACATCCAGAATCTTTCTTGTTCTCTGTAGCACAGAAAAGCTTGATGGAAGTTGGATCTGCTTCCCAACAGTGCCAATTTGCTCTTTCCTTGAGCAATTAAAACATCTTCTTTGGTGGAGACCCCTTTTTATTTCCAGGTTCTTACAAATGCACAGTTCAGAAGCAGCAGTGTAACTGAAAAATATCCCTAAGCTGTTGGACATTAGATTTTTCCCATGAAAATGATATTTCACATTATTAGAGGCAAGAAAATTAATAACAAAAAAGAACAGATATTGTTGGGATAGTCTTCCATTATTTTTGTTAGTGTCATGTAAGCATTCAGACATCAGCAATCCTGAGCTGCTCTGCTGGGTACATTGGCTTTTTCTGCTGTCAGCTGGTAAGGAGAGACACCAGCTGACACCTGCATAAGAAAAACACCATTAAATGCTAAATTTTGTCAGGGCAGCAGGATGACGTATTTTGATTCAATTTTTTGCTTCTAAAGGAATCGTGAGACATGACAATTTTGGCTTCTGACACTACTTTCAACACCTGATTGAAAGACTAAGTTACAATTCATTGTCTGAGTGAAAATGAGGTTTTTTTCTTATCTTGTGGCCACAAAATGATTGTGTTCCAAGAGAAAGTGAGCCAGCACCAGACCCTGTCCCTCAGGCAGCGTCCAAGCTGGACACAGTCACTGCATCCAGCAGAGCAGCTGTGTGTCACAAACACAGCTTAAGACAAGACAGAGAGGTTTTTGGTGTCTTTGAATATTACAGCAACACTGGAACTGAAAGCATTAGCTAAGTGTCCCTCCCTGCTGCCCATGCTGTTCCATGTGGTTTTACTGGGACAAAGACATTGCTCCTCTGTGAATTGCTGCTGAGGTTCTTGTCAGCATTTTTGTGCTCATGGCATAGAACATAAAAAATATTCTTCTCTCCTTATATCAGATATGTAGCTATAGAAGCATATATTATGCTTTTTTATGCATATTAAAGATTTTTTGCCTTAAGGAATATCTAGAACATCCTTGATTCCTGTGGCTGTAGTGTTCCAACTGAGGACCATCTGTTTCCCCCCTGCAAAAACCTCTTGGGCACTTTTCTTTAATTGCACATCATTGGTTTAACTGTAAACAGAGTTTAACCCAGCATTCTGAAGTTCAAGTTACTCCAAAGAGTAAATCTGGCTCTGTAATCACCAGTATCACTTCTAGCCCAGCAGGGCTGCAGCTTCCTGATGGATGTGGGTGACAATTACGTGACCACCAGCCTGCAGAGTTTCAAATCTCAGAATGAGGCCACAGGCAAGGGATAGAGACCGGAGAGGGGGTGGCTCAAAATGCTCAAATGATTTGTGCCACCATCACAAGCAAGCTGCGGTCCCTGCTCCTTCCACCTCCCATCCCAGCACCCCTCGGAGAGCAAACACCTTCTTCTGGGATAATCCCACTAACAGGCTGGGTTTTGCACTGATAGGGAAATGGACTTGCTGCCATTTCAGAAGCTAGGAAATTGCAGTAGCAATATTTGTTTCCTAGCAGTTTCCCAAGGAGGGATGTGTGAATCTCCTGTTTTCGCCTCTGAAACAAACAGGGTAAAGGGCAATCAAGCATCAATTTAAACCTGATTTTTCAAAGTGAGCTGCTAAAAAGTTATCTAAGTGGCAAACCATCAATAGAAGTAAGGCAGAGAAAGAACTAGGAAGAAGGAAATCAGGACATGCTGTCTGAATTCTGAAAAACAATTTAGGTAACTATGCTTCCTCAAAAATACATGCAATTTCTTTATGAGCACTTTGGAAAGCTGTGCTAGGATGTGTGCTCACAGGTGTCAACATGCATATTATTTTGACAAGGAATTCACTGAATTGACTGCATCATACCAAGCTGCGAAATAAAATTCTGGGGTTTTTTTACTGCTGGCTCAGATTTGGCTGGAATGATTTGGACCCTGCTCTCAGTAGCACTGAACAAGCTCTGCTGGAAAGCAGCCAGACTTGGTCTGAGTTTCTATTAGGTACAGAAACTGGCAGCCCAATGTGTGCTAGCTGCCATTGGAAGGAATAATAATAATAATTTTTAAAAAGTAAAAAAGTCCTGGTTTTTTGCTGGAAGGCATCACACTGTGACAGAACATGATTCCAGAGAACAGCCCAAGGTCATGGAAAAAGTTTCAGAGCTCTTCCTCCCTTCCCTCAATGGATGCACGCAAAAATATGTAAGTGGTGTTAGTAAGAGGAGCAGGCTAACACACCAAAATAAATGAATGAATAAATAAATAAATAAATGGAGAAAAAATAAAAGAAAAGGAAGAGAAGTCACTTATCAGCATTAATATACAGTAACAAAAAATCAACCCACGAAAAAGTCGAAGAACACAATATATAATCTCAAAGTCAATCACTTCCCAACTGCTCATTACTTCATTATTCAGAACTCAGTAGTCCACTCGACACCCTGAAGTTACCACTTAAAAAGGATAAAACAAAGAGATATATCACCTGGTCTATTTACAAAACAGGCCTGATCTGTAACAGACTGGCTGATGGGACAGAGGATGTAATTCCTCAGAAGATATCTGCTGTTGCCAGAGTGGTGGTACCACCTCACGCTCACCCCTTGTGACATGTATGGAGTGATGTGTCTGTTCCAGCTGCTGAATCCCTTGCACAGCTGATACTGACTGGATCAGCAGAGAACGTGGAACAGCACAGCTGGGAGAAATGGAGCATTTTCCACCACACATGCCAGGTAAGAGCCGTGGCAGGGTGGCAAAGCTCCAGCTCTTACCCTCCATGCTACTCCTGCTCCAGGCATCAGCATAAGACCAGAACTCCACAGCCCATCCGTCTGCTGTAGCATTTGAGTGCTGAAAATCAAACGTATTAAAATTCAAAAGCGAGGAGAAATCCTACATGTGTGCCTTGGATATATTCAGGAGTATCAATACTTTATCTGCTTGTGTCTACTGAGCTGGGAAATATTGGCAAGCAAAGCCAGATTAAACATTTCCCCACTTCAACAGTCTTCAGCCAGCCAAGGAAGCAAGAAATAGAGGGAGCTGAGGCTCACTCTCCTTGTAGCAGCTCAAGCTCAGTTCCTCTGAATTTCACGGCAGGTTTCCTCTCTCTAGCTATTTAACAGGCATGCTTGATAAAATCCAGTCATTCCAGGTACGCTGCACACATTCCTGCCTGCTCTATAACCCTGCCACCACACTGAACCCACTGCTGCAGCAGAAAAAACACAGGAATTTAGAAACAGCTATATAAAAAGAAGAGCACGTACCGAATATTAAAGCCTTGGAGTTGTGAGTCCATCCTGTTGCTTTTATAGGACAGCACATTTCTCTGAGCTCCCTTTTATGTTCCTGTGATTCACCACAATGCTGATAAATGTGTCCTTGTTACCTGTCTGTGCTATACATTGCAAAAATTTATGGCCTCTTGCCATCTGTTTCAATTAAGAAACTTATATATAGATCTAGGTGCCTTGCCCAGTAAGATACTTTTGGAAAGAGAATTTTATAGTCTGATAATGGGCCAGATCTCCAGTTGGCATTCATCCACATGCTTCCAGTAGTGTCAGTTGATATACAGCAGCCAAGCAGTCAGGTAGGTAACATCACAACAATAAATTCAAAATGTTATTCATCTCAGCAAACCCTTTTAATTGCGACACTACTGACTGATGCTTGCAGCAGATTACAAAATAATCTTCAGCTCCTGTTCATGTGGAAACTAATTATTTTAATGAGACATTTTTGCAGCTCAAGCAAATATGTTTGGCTCTATTCACTCAACACAGACTGCAGATTATGGCTGCAATATATCAAATATACCTTTCCATTTTGCATCGATATAAGAGATGTGTCAATCACAGCTTTCTGAGAAGGGCTTTTTGAGGTAATTTCAGTGGGAGTAGAGCATTCATGAAGTTAAAACAAATAAAACTAGAACAATTTAACACGTGACACCCTACAGATAATTGCAAACTCCTCTACCTCAATCAAAAAGCTACCACTTCAGCCAAAAGGGAATAAACACTGCATAATTTAACATCAGCTACACCACTAGTGCCACCTACAGCATCCAGCCCAGAGACACCACCCAGACAATCAGCTGGCTCAGGTGTGCATATATTTCTAGACCACTTCTATTTGGTGTCCAACCCGTCAAAAAGACATTTTCATAGAGAAAATATGTATTTGTGCAACACAAGCACTAAACTACTTATTTGCAACATGCAATTCAGACACATAGCTCAAAAAATAGATGCTTCTGGCAAATGCCAATAGCACATTAGGAAAATAGACAACATGTACCTCCAGTCCTGACAGATTAACAGATTTATTTGTTTCATCTATTTGGTTTGTTTGTGCTGGAAGTGCTTGTCACCACTGGACAAGTTTTTTTAAACGGCGTCATTTTTCCTTGTCCTGCTTCTTGAGCTAGGGAGCAGCTCTTCCTTTGATTATCTCCAGCTGTATGTGGTCCCTTCAGCTTCAGCATGGCTCAGGACACTGCACACCTGCAATTCAGAAGTGTCACACCGATAGCTGGTCTTTGGCACTTAAGCTGATGGAAAACACCTTTATTCCAGGCTGGCTACTGATGCACCACTGGGACCAGTTCCCACAGCTCTGTAAGCATTAGCCTTCAATGAGGCTGGTCATTTCCAAGATTATTTCTGGGTTTGGCTGATAACATTTTCTGCAGGGCTCACAATGCGATCTGCAAACGCTCCTGTCTTTTCCATGTCATTTTTACAGGGATCCCAGGGGAAATATCATGTCACCTCCTCTCTGGTTTTTTGCTGCATCATTTCCTGGTCACTGCACATCTTCTGAAGACCTTGATGTCTATTCCCCCAAAAGGCTGACTGCAGCTATAAATCCTGGTGAAGAGAAACAGACTCGTCTGTACAGCTCTAAGTCTTGCCAAACAATGATTACCAAAAATAGAAACTTCATGCCTTGAAACACACATTGAATGAGAGCTTGTAGACCAGATTATACTAGGTGATCAAGGAATAAATAGAGTTATTTTAATAAAGAATACTTCTGTGCCTCACATTTAACTACTTTCTTTTATAAATAATGACCTGTTGTCTACCTTTCCCTGACTGTTTCTCTTATTTTTTGACACCTTACAGGAAGAGCCTCAAAATACGTGAAAAAATAGCTCACTTCCACCCTTACTTTTTAAATAGCCTGCTGAGGCTCAGGCTCAGGAAACCCATATGTTTATCCTTGGATGATTGGAAGCAGAGAAGCAAAGGGCACACTGGGTAGGACTGTGTCCCCAAGAGTTGTGTCCCTGCTTTTCTATCCTTGTTTGAGGAGCACCCAAGCCCTGAGGGGTTCTGGCTGCAGCTGGGGCCATCCTTCATGTGTGGCTCTCCCTGGGAAAGGATTATGGATGCAGACAAAGCTTGTAGGTCTGCATGTCCTGCACCAAAGTGACACAGGAGAGTGGCAATCCATTTGAAGGACAGTCTGCTGAGGTCAGAGTACAGGTGGCTGAGCACAGGATGTTTATCACCTGGCAGGTGTGTTCTCCTGCCTGGCTCGGGGTCTGACCGCAGCACCACAGGGATGGGGAACTACAAGCAGAAGCTCCTCTGTCTCTTCCTGCACAACTCCGTGGTACTCAAAAGCAGCCCTGTGCCACACCCCCATCCCTGTGAGCTCTCAGCCACCATGAACCAGCCTCACCTCTGACAAAAATCCTGCTCTCCCTCTTTTTAACAAGGTGTGTAACCGACACCATCTGTCTTGTGCCCTTCTCTCCTCATTCCCTTTGTGGTCCCTCCACTTCAGGCAGGGATGCTTCCTGAGCTCATATCATGGCTGGCAGCTTCAAATAAGAAACTGCATCAGCTGAATGGAACTTAGGTAAAGAATTTTCTGCTGCTGCTTCCACAGCCAGAGTGATGCACAGGCAAAGGGCCCAGCCCACCTCCTGGGAAAGCCCCCTGCTTGCGGCACCATGACACTTCTGCAGCAAATACCAAGTGGCACTGCAGTTTGTCCCCCAGTTTGAGATCAGACTGGCTTAACCCACAACTCATTTCCACACTTATCTAGAAATGGAATTTTAGATAGCAGAAGTCAGACTTGGCTTCAATTAGGTGCTGGTTTGTGATTCAAAACCAAATGAATGGAAAATTGAGAGAGCCGGGTAACTGGTGTGTTTTTGACACCTGGGTTCAGGCTTTGGCAAGAGATGTACCCAGAGTTGCACCATCTCCAGAAGCTCCTCTGACAGCCCTGCTCTCAGCTGGGCTGGCTGGCCTGGCAGCTCTGCTGTAGCCCCCTGTCTCAAGGGTTGGCTGTCCCAGCTCAAAGAGTATGAACAGAACAATGTGAGGCACAGGGAGAGCTAAAACAGGGCTTCTGGCTGTTGCTAAAGTATCAAATTAACATTGCACAATACAGCTGATCTGGGTGTAATGATCCCACAGCAGCCAGAAGACACAAAGCTGATGGGTACTGTCTGTAAGGGAGAGGTAAATTTGTGTGTGAAGCCACAGAGGAACTTAATTATAATCCCTTCATAAAAATATGTATTCTAAATCATCAGTGGGCATGTGAGGGTTCAGAAGCATCACTCTAGTGTGAGGCAGCACTTGGAGAAGGAAATGGAAAGAATGGCAAATCTGACATGCTCTGACTTTGCACCAGAGATCAATTTTCCCTGCTCTTCTGTCCCCTTAGCAATTAAAACAATTCTTAGTGATAGACTGATGATTGGCTGACTGTCTTCCCTGATGCCTTCCTCTGCCTCTCTTGCTTGTTGAGAAGGTTCAAAACACCTCGGGCTGCTCCTTTGTTTATCACAGACTCAGATGTTGGTTTTCATTAATCTGGGAGACAGCCAGAGTGATTGCTCCCCTTCCAAGCTGCCTTCCTGCTCCACATTTGTTAGAAAAACTCCTGTCTCCTGTTGTGTCACCACTCAGCTGCTCCTAAAAGTTCTTGTGCTCCAAACGATTTTGTAAATTGTACTGATTAGTTCAAATCCCACCATGTCACGTTAATGTTGACTCTAATGGATGTTGGAAGACTGGTGAGAAATCCAAACATATTCAGGTTCTGAGCAGAGGGTGCTTAGGCTTGGTGAGAAACATTTGTTCCCTTGCAGTTTCAGAAGGTTTGTGTGGTGAAGAAGAGCAAGGTCATGGCAGAGCAGAGCCAATGCAGACCATAAGTGACAGCTCATGCCATTGATTTTAATATCCTAATTGCTATGACTATTTGCAAAAAAAAAAAAAAAAAAAAAAAAAAAAAAAAAAAAAAAAAAAAAAAAAATTCGTTCAGCTGCCTTAAGCCTTGTTTCAACCTTCAGAGTCTTCCCATCCTTAGCTGGAGCTACTGGCATTTCTCAGGAGTTAACTATGCCTTGGGGTACGGGGCCTCAGGAGAATCAGAGAGAGTGTGAATCTCCATTTGATTTGGAATCTCAAAGTATTTTGCAGTCTACGCAGCTCAGAGCAGAAATCTGTAATGAGCAAGAAAACCCATGCACATCACTGCAAAAAACAAGTGATTCAGGAGCACAGGAAATATTTTGAGGGGATGAGAAGATCTACAGTGGACTGGGCATGTCTCTGCAGACTATACACAGCCCAAGGGATAAGTGGCAACACTTAACACCAAGGAGCCACATGTGCCAGAATCCTCCCTTCCACTATCAGCCACAGGTCCGACTGTTTTGAGTTACACTGCTTTTCATTTTAGTCATCTGAATGTGAAACAGGTTTGAGGAAATAAATAGCACTAATAAAAAGACAAGAGTGACCTTTTAAAATGAGTAACTATATTTAGTTTTAATGTTTGCGTCTCAGTTGGCTGGGATTAAGAATGTTTATTTCCACTGGAACTGCATGCAACAGAAATACCAAGAATAGGTGCACTATGTGAGTAAAAGTATTGAGAAATTCTCACCAGGGAAGAACAATTCCACATCCCCCTTGGAGACATCAAAAATACAACATCAATAAACTGCATATGAAACACCTACCCAGCTATGTTAAAATAAAAAACTGTAAAAAGCTATTATGATAAGTATTTTTAACACTGTAAAATTATACATGTTCATGAGGGATTGTATTTTATCAAACACCTAGTGAAATAATCCTCTAACAAACACGCAGAACAATTACAGCCCTTTTCCCCCCTCTCCTCATCAGAGATGACTAGAGAAAAGGTGCAGTATCACAGATTGTTATCATGGCCCCAAAGGCATAATAATACATTGCAAATTTTCACATCATTAATTTTATATCTCCTCCTAGAATATGCAGGAGCACAAAGCCAAGGAGTCAGGCTGCTTTCACAGAGCATTTTTTGCACACTGTGCTGTTAATGATGCAAAGTTTAACAACTGACCCACAGGGCTCTGCTGTCTTGAAATGGACACGAGACTGTACCGGTCTCAGAAACTTCAAACAGATAAATATTAGCTGAAACAGCACAATCCATGCAGCCCAAATCCTATGCCATTCTTATGTACTGAGGCTCTTTTTTTATATTGCTGGAACTGTTTTCCTGCTGAAGTCGGGAATATTTACAGTTCTTCCTCCAACTACAAATCAAAAGCTATAAATAGCTGCTTGTCCCAACATATGTGGATGGAGGTTTCATAGTTGCTGTTCCACATCACCTCTAAACCCCCAAGCAGTAAATCTAAATTAGAAATATTAACATTGAGAAATAAAAGGGTTTTCTTGACACAAGCAGAAATCCTTCTTCATCTTCTGTGTTTCAGATTCATAGATTTTCGAGGCTAGGAGGGAGGATGAGGCCAACTGATTGAAAAATGCTGCTATTTTTCCTGGAAAAAAGCATGCAAAAATCAGATGCTAACTCAGCAGGACTTGGGCATCATTAGAAAACTTTTTCTGCAGAGGTAAAGTAAGAGCAGCTGCAGGCCATCCTGACTATGTCTAGTGCTGGTCTAGTTGCCAACTACACTCAGGACATGGAAAAGAAACACAGCAGTTCAGCATCCCAAGATTTGCAAATCACATATAAATCACACAACCAGGGGTCTGCCACCTCAAAAAAATGCAGTGGGGCAACCAATTTTATTTTTTTTTTTTTAACCCAAAGACTGCAGTATTCTCAAGGAAATCCAAACACAAATCTCAAAACCACAAGGCTACACAGACCCTCCAGCTGGTATTTTCCCTACAGCATGATAAATGGGCATTGCTTTGCCTGCACACAAGAGAGGTTTCAACACCAGGAATGAAGTGCACCTTGACAGCAAGCAGAGGAGCCAGCTGTATCCCAATTTCCCAGCTCCCAGGCAGGAGCTCTCACCGCTGCTCTGGTGCCTGGGGGCACACACTGATGGTAGCTAACATACACCTGGGTAAGACTGCAGAGATGTTACCTTCTGGCAGATTTCGACCACTTAAAACACTGTGGAAAAACTAAATAGTCTGGAAATAAATGGGCTGTGCAAAACTGAAAAGACTGAAATCACTGTCCTGAATTATGGATGGATAATCAGCCACGAAAGAGCATTGTCTGCAGCTGCACTGG
This sequence comes from Cettia cetti, assembly GCA_013401135.1. NCBI lineage: Eukaryota > Metazoa > Chordata > Aves > Passeriformes > Sylviidae > Cettia > Cettia cetti. The sequence goes on from VZUI01001267.1 coordinate 19,113, forward strand.
AATTATGTCTGAGCACTCCCTCTCTTCCAAAATACAAAACTCAGATTCTGTTCAGATTAGAGGGATCATTATAAGTGCTGAATTTATATCTATTATCCTTCATTAAAAGATAGGGCTTTTTTCCTCTTTGATTTGTAATTATTATAAAATTCATTTTCCTATTCTAGCATCATATAATTATTGCAGCAACTCTCTGAGGGACAACACCACTACAGGACTGAGCCCAGGGAAGCCCTTAGTCCCCTTTTATGCTGATACATAGTTTTGGGCAAGCTCATATATATTTCTATATTTATCTCACTATGTCCCCACATTCTTGCAACACCCAGCTCTGCTCTGCATGTGTAATGCAGTGGGGTTATTTACACAGGGACTTGTAGTGCTTAATATCACCTTCCTGATTTGGGCTGAGGAATCCTTGCACCATAAGAGCAGCACTGGATCAGACCAAAGTTCTCCTAGTGGTAGCTGGTGGGATGTTTTAGGGGATGGAAGAAGAAGCAGGAACATGTACAGCAATACTTCCACGAAAAGCTCTGTGCTCCTGAACATGGCTGTGTGTGAACATCTCTGCTGTTAACAGGTCCCAGCAGACCTCTCTTGCCTGAAAGAGCTAATTTCTCCTGGAAGCCATCTGAATGACAGGCCTTCAGTGGCTGGTGCCAATGAGTTCTGCAACTGAATTACAAACCACATGAAGTAATACCTCATTATTTTAATTTTAAACCTGCCACCCAGCAGCTTTGTTGGGTGCCTCATGACACTGAACTACGAGGATCAGCAAATGAACCTTCCCCATCCTACTGACTTTACTGATGCTGAGAAGCCATAGACTGTTTAATTACTCCTGGGTGGGATGCCATTCTTGAGGCTACCTTTCTCCAAACCTTTCTAGTTTTACTTTACTTGTAGTGGAACTTGGAAAACCACACAGCCCTTGGGAAACAGCCTTTCCCCTTGAAAGGGAATTTAATACCAAGTAACACCATCTTGAGTTAACACCTTCTAATAAGCAGTGCTAAATAAAAAAAATATGCTTGAAAATGAATGGGTTGTGAAAATTGAGGCCCAGTATCAGTGACAGCTGTGTCTGATGTTTTGTGCTTGGCTTCCCACATTGCCTTCACACTGGCAGAGGCAGAAGCCATGAGCTACAATTCCTGCAGGCTCTCTCTCCGCTTGAAATCCTGGTTAGCCATGTGTTCACCAAATCTCTCTCAATTTAGTCCAGCAGTGATAGCATACAGATGGATTTTATTAGAGTCTGGAAAACAAATTCGCTAACTGGGAGTGCAGCTAGCATCTGAACAGAATTCTACCCAAAATGGAGTTGCTTTCTTCCCCCCCTCCCCTCAGTAACACTGCTGCACCTAGCATGGGCTGAGGTACAACCAAGACGGTTTGAGGTCCCACACCTCACTCCTGCTTTTTTTTTGTTTGCAGCAATGAGGCAGGAGTTGTGATGCAATAAACAGGAATCAGCTGCAATACCTATGGAGAAGACTGGTACCAGATAAACCTCTTGATCTCCCTTCTTCTTCTCAGAGTCTTCATCAAAATCACAAGACTTTAAAGGTATTTGAGGTGTTCAGTGCTTGAAGAACAACGAGGTTGTCGCTCCTGCTGTGGCACCAGGGCAGTACCACAGCTGAGGCTGCTCCTGGCACAACAGCAGGGCAAGACCATGCTGTGGTGTGGCTGCAGAGCAGGATTTTTTTACCTAAAATAACAGGTTAATTTTACTTATCAGTGCAAAGAAAATTGATGCTGTCACTTAAAAATATATCTGTCTTCTAACTTCAGATCTCTGGGAATGGCAGAGAGAAAAGGTGGAGATGGAAGATGACAAAGTGGTGGTCACAGTGAAAATAAACAGTGTTACCTGATGCATGAGAGTATGAGAAGGACAGTCTGTGTTCTACTAAGTATTTTGAACCCTGTGGGGCTTGGTGATTTACCCATCATAAAGAAGAACTGGGCACTGGGTTTTTAGGGTTAAGCAGCTGCTGCTGTGCTGCACAGTCAGTATGAGAGATGGAGACAGAAACTAAACCTGAGACTTCCTCTGCTTTTAGTTCTGTTGTCCTGAACGCCAGCTCATTACCTGGTGCTCAACATCAATTCACACACCAAGGCAAGGTATTTCTGATTTTTTTTCTAGTATGTGCAAAATAGGGAGCTGGGTGGTAACCCACAAAAGGCTGGCTCTCTGACCATCCAAACTTTAATTAAAGTCCTTAACAAAGGCATCAGCATCCACTGGTTACAGAACACATAACTTTTTTACTGATCAGTACTCAACCCCGTGTTTGTTAGTTCCAGTCTCTCATTTCTCATGCTGATTAGTCTTTATGCACAGTTCTTCCCTCCATTTGAGCCTGGGGTCCATTTTGAGCAGGTAGTCAATGGGTTGCTGGTTGTGGTCTCCCCCTGCCAGAATTGCCTTTCCCCCAGTTACTGCTCAGTTCTGCTGACTTCACTCCTGGTGGCTCTTGTCCAGACAGCCCATTCATCTTGGGATTGTCTTCCCTTACCCTTAAAACAAAAGATTAGCCAAGCACACAAAGGTTCACAATGCAACTGCTTAATCATAACTGTCCAGCTATTTATACAAAAAAAGCCCACCAAAATTGCAAAGTTTGGTTCAGAACTTGAGGGGCTCACATCTTGAGGGGCTCTATATCAGTGATGCATGACAGATTTGACTGTAGGTAAAGATAATAGTTATATAAAATATTTTTATTCACTCTTGGTAACTGAAACTGTATTAACTTTTATAGTCCAATCTCATGATCACCACCGTAGGGACCCACCTGATGGAAGAGTGAAGATTGCAGAGACAGCAACACTCCTGTGCTTTTCAGCAGTGGTTAGACCTTAGCTAGGTCCTCCAGGCTACTCTGCATATCCTACTGTGGATATGCAGTAAGGGACAGAGTCCCAAGGAGTTTTAATTTAAAAAAAAAAAAAAAACTAAACAAAAAACAACCAAACCCAAGCAAAGCCAGCAACATAAACTGCCCTGGCTCACTGCCAGCACCTTGCCCTTCTCCTTCCCAACCCTTCCACCAAGGACTAGGAGTGAATACGATGTTTTACTCCTATTTAATGCCCAATTAGACAAGAACAAATGCATCTCCATTAAGAAGTGCTGACTGCTCTTTGATAAAGCAGTCATTTGCACACTGGTCGCTAGATTAAAATGGGTCTGTTTCTCCACCAGAAGAAGCTTTGCTACACTTTGCTTAATCTTTGGCCAGATATCAGAGAAGAACCAAAGCTTAAAAACCCTACTAGAAGAGATCCACGGGTTGTGCAATACCATGGTTAATTAGTGTTTGAAAAGCACTTTCTGGAGGAAAAAGTACCCAACTACAATCAATATTATCAACTGTATTTTCTTTCATCAAGTCCTTGCCAATAATCCTCTCAGTTTTGTTTTTTGGGTTAAATTAAGCACTTTTGTAGTTCTGCTGGGGACAGCCAAGCAATTATTGCTTTTCAGCTCGGTCCTTCCAGGTTTGGTTTGATTTTATCTGAGCTTTGTTTTATGGCTGGCTCCATTCTGTATTAAAAGAGCATTGAAGCTGATGACTTTTCCCAGGCTTATCCATATTTAAGACAGTGGGAAGAAGTGAGTGAGAAAGGCATTTAATTAATTGGACTTTATGGAGGATTGAGAACAAAACTGGAATGCAAGAGTAAGTGCAAACACAGACACAAAAGAAAGAGGGATGAAGTATAGAATAAAATTACTAAAGATAAATATGATCTCTTTTCTAGAGAGGATAATGATTTTTTTCCCCCCCCAAACCATGATGCACAACACCTCATTTTTGTGCTTTTGATGAAAAGCCTCATGAAGAAGTATTAGTTAAGGCAGAGAAGAAGAGGCCCAGCATGAGAGAGGGGACCCATTTAAAGAGTAAATGTTAAAACACTCAGTTAAAGAGAACCTTTTGCAATGAAGAAAGGATTTGCTGAAGTTTTTTGTGGCTCAAGCTTACAAATATTTATTTCTTATTTTGGTTTTTATGCAATACTGGGTCTCCAAAAAGAGGAAGGGAAAAAAAAAAACAGTTGGTGAGAAAGAGCTTGCTTCAGTTGCTGACAGGACATGCTGACAAGAATGGGAATATGCTATAGGAAGAAACAGATAATTTTGAGAAATACAGTATAAGATATTAGTTTAATTGTACAGCACAACCCAAAGAGGAAGATAATACACTTAGGAACTGCTAACAGAATTTTCTCATTTAATTAATGTTATAATCAGTGGGAACTCATGAGGAAGGGAAAGACATGAACATTATGAAAGTACCAATGAGGAAGCATAAGAAACCTTTGTGAAGTTTCTTTCAAGTACCTTTCTAGTCTTCAGATTGTTTAGAGGGTATGAAAATGGGACTCTCCAGCTTATAAATCAGAATAACTTCTCTTTAATATCTCATTATCTTTCTGGTATTTCATTCATGTGTCACAGCCTTTGTATGTTGATTGTATAGTTAATATGTCCCTCCCTTTGTTAACTTCAGTTTGGAAATTGAGATGAATTTACTGTTAAATAACTGAAGGGAGACAATTTAGAAAAATGGGAAAAGCTCAAAGGGGAAAAAAAAAAAAAAGAAAAGATAGCTGCTAGCAGGTCAGGTCTGCACTTTCACTCAGCCTGTGTGAACCACATAAGAGTGATTCAAAAGAGTGAATGACTCAAAAAAGTACAGGTGACCACACTGTTATATTGTCTTCTTATGAGCTCTGGAGGTTAAATTGCTCCTCTGAGTTTTGAATTTTGCTTACAGAAGGGATTTAAGTGTATTCTTCACATTCCTCACAAACCACCTCTTTCTGAGTGTTGTGACAGAGCAGAACCTGCTGTTCTAGTAAACAAAATACTCTAGAATTTAATTTCAAAGTTTTCCCTACAGCCAATCAAGGGGCTGTCCAAGTCATAATAAATATGAAGCAATAGAATTGAAGTGCCTGGCTGTCATAGTTTAATCCCAGAAGGCAACTAAGTACCAGGCAGCTGGCTGCTCACTCCATGCTCTCTGGCCTCATGTGGTGGGAAGGAAAACCAGAAAAAGGTAAAACCTGTGGATTAAGATTAAGACAGTTTAATAACTGAAACGAAGTAAATTACAATAATAACAAGAATGAAAATTATGACAAAAGGGAGATAACAAAAAGAAAGAGAGGAATAAACCCCAAGTAAATCAAGTAATGCACAATAAAATTGCTCACCACCTGCTGAACAGTGCCCAGCTGGTCCCTGAGCAGCAGTCAAGCAACAATTAAAACATCAGTGTGTTATCAACATTATTTTCATCCTAAATGCAAAAGAGTAGTGTTCCAGTGTACCAGCTGTAAAGAATAATTAACTCTATACCAACTGAGGCCAGGCCACTGGTATTCCTTTGTTAGGTCAATTCTGCAGGTCGACACAGGTCCCTCACCTGTTTTTACTGGATCTGGCAGTGTGACTTTGTCTGAAAGGCAAGCTGGATGCTTCTGGCTGGCTGGGGTCAGTGGTGGTGCTGGAGTAGCACAGCCACAAGAGGTGGCAGCAGCACTTTCCCCACAGCTGATGGATGATTATGTACCCGTGTGGCTCAGGAGAGTGGGAGTGAGAGGCAGCAGAGGCACTTTTCAAAGCAGCATGGGCTGAGGAAGCCAGAGCCAGCACAGGCACACCAAACATAACCCTCCTCACACAAGAAGCTGTGGTCAGACTGGCACTTCTTATTCATCCTGCACTAACGGAGGGTGCTGCAGAAGCAAATAAAAGCAGCCAGAAAGCTAATTGATAGGAAGAAAATTTTATCTGCATTTATTTTGAGAATTATTTGGGCTCCTATGAAGCATGAGGTTTCTCTACACCTCTGACAGATAGTTATCAAACTGTCTTATGCACAGCCAACACCATCACAGAAGCAAACAATTTAAGAGCCCTTTCTATTTGGTTCATAACTTTATTTTCGGAACAAAATTAGAACTTTGTCAGCCTGAAAACAGCACAATAAAACCAAGATCATTACTCTTTCCCTGCTTGGTGAAAGCTTTATGGCTCACACAGCATCTCTAATCCTTTACGTCCTGTCGCTATGATGCATCTAATGAATAATCTCCCTTTCTCCTCTATAATTCACTTGACAGCCAAATAATGTATTTTTTAAATCACACAATTTCTTAAGCAGTGTTTTGTCTCCCTTATGCTCTCCATACATTTGCAGTTAAAACCTCTTCTCTGTTTCAATACCTTCTTTCCCCACCCAAATACTTCTCTGCCTCCCCAACACTGCCAATCAGCCACTTGTCTACTTCCAAAAAGCACTTTTGATGGCAGCCTTGCTGCTCACTCCAGCTTTTTCTCCTGGGGCATGGCTTCTCCAGAAACTCTGTCTGCAGACTGACACCTGCAGCCTAATGGCATTGAGAAAAAAACATATTAATTCTCTTTCTTGTGTAGCCCAGGCGTTCAGCAGAACTGAATGCCTTCAGGGTACAGTGACCAGCAGTGAAGAGTAGTGTTAGAAGTTTAAAAGAAGAATATTCAAGTCTTCTCAGAGAACCAACAGCTTTCTTCTACTACAGCTACTGGAGTAACTAAGAAAAGAGGGATTGGTATGGGATTTTATGGGCCAGCTCCAGAGAGAACAATTCCTGTGAAGATTGCTTTTAATCAGTCACTTGACAAAGTGTCCCGAGGATGAGCAAGATTTATTACCTTCACCTTGAGGCTGATATATAAATGGTGTTAGTTACCTACAGCACACAGATTTGAAACAGGGATTTAAAGGGTCCTATGTCCCACTTCCCATCATCTCCACTAACAACATAAAGTTTGGCAGGAAAATTCCAAAAATTAGTAAAGACTGAAACATACCAGTGAGGCAGAGGTGTCCTAAATTCATTGAAACAGAGACATAAATTACAGAAAGCTGTACTAAAACATGCTTCAAGTATAGGGGAGAAGCAACCCTGCCCACAAATTTTCCTCACAAGACCACACGCACATCAGCTGGGCAAGTTAATAGCAGCGTAAGAGTGTACATGGTAACCACTCACAAATAATTCTAAATAGTCTTAGATGCCAATTTTAAAAATGCACAATTATCTGGGGTAGGTTTGGGTAGGAAAGGAAAGAAGGTAAAAACCGAAGAGAAATGGATCAAATTTAGGAGGGAAATTTTGGACTGTTGAGAAGATCTCTTGATACTCAAGTACCCAGGTCTGAGGCTCTAGTCAGGATCATATACATTAAAATGAGCAGACATAGAGCACCCAACACATTTGCAGGTGGGGCCATGTATTTATTGACAGCAGAGCTGCAGAGGGTCACGTCTCTGGGACTCCAGATGGAGACTCACAGCGGACCCCTTCTCTCTGTGTATGCACACCTTTAGTTGCACCAAACGGTACATTTTTACTGTCCTAAATTAACTTTTTGAATGTTGATTTCCTCTCCAGCTGGAGAGATAGTCTCCACTACAAAAAATTCAAACAATAACTTTCATACAGACCCCGGACAGCCCGAGTCTTTTCTCAGGCACAGGAGGCTCCCGAGGCAAGCACTAGCTCAGCTCTCCACAGGTCCTTGGCAAGAGCTCGGCTCATCTTCACCACCACAGCTGCAAGAGACAGTGCTGCCTTGAAGGAAAACACACTTGAGAGACCAAACTGTCCTTCATGCCCTCTAAATGGGGCTCAGCAACTCCACCTCAAAAGTATATTACAATGGAGATGAGGGGAAAAAAGAAAGGAAAATGTATTGGAAATTTACTTTAACACATCTACATTAATATTACTTGTAATACACATATATGTAGCACCCACTTTCATTCTCAGGGCCATTTAATAAAGCTCTAGAAATTGTTCATTAGAGTGGATGCTAAAAGAGAAAAAGAAATTTATACCCCACTCTCTACAATCCTGGCAGCCTGGGAAGTTCTTCCCCTCTTAGTACAGTGTCTTGGGTTATGGAACCAAAAAAATGTGTATTCTATTTCATCTGTTGAAAGCAGTTTGGGAAATGTAGGTTTTTTGGG
>VZUI01001273.1:0-64575 GCA_013401135.1 Cettia cetti
ATTGAGTTCTGTACCTTTAAGACTGATTCTGAGAGTGAACCAGGGAGAGAAGAAGCGCGGAGTTTGTTTTGAGAAACTGCCTGACTCCCACACATTCTCTTCCCTGGACTTCTGTTCATCGGAGGCACGGACAGCGGTGGGTCAGAGATCTTTTTGCTTTTAGTTAGTTTTAGCTAGCTAAGACAAAAAAGTTCCCGGGACTGGTTTTTTATCCTTTCTTCTTGGGACTGTTTAATCTACTCTGGACTGACAAACCCAGAGGAGCACCGAGGGCTCGCAGCTGCGGCCACCGGGCCCGGACCTCCGGAGGGGCTGGGACTGACAACAGACTGAGTGAGCTGAGCTGCACCCACGGCAGGGACTGTCTCAGTTTGACATCTCTCTTCTGAACAATGAGAGGTTTTATTGTTTCACTGTTCATTTTATATTTTCATAGCATCCATTCTTAGTGCTTATAAGTATTTTGTTTGTTAAATAAATAGTTTTTTCCATTTTTCTCTAAGGAAGTTTTTCCCGGACTGGCTAGGGGGAGGGGCTGTTTAGGTTTGCTTTCCAGAGGAACCCCCTTCAGAGGTTTCCTCCCAAATTTGCCCTAAACCAAGACAGCTAGTGAAAAGAATCATAGATGAGCTAAAATATTCAAAATGATGACTCCTTCCAGGACAAATAGTTCTAAATAAATTCTAAAACAATTACACACCTCTCTAATGGCCATACCTGATAATCTTTAGGACTGAAAGCTGTAAGTGGCACTGTCCTATATTCCATAAGAACTGTTCCAAGAAGCCCTTGTGCACGAACTACCAATAAACTGATGTGTCCAGCTTCTTCTTTAACAGTGATATGGGGCACAGCGGAGGCTGGTAGAATCATTTCATCACTGGGCTCAGGAGGTGGCCCCACTGAGAACTGCAGTAAACCTGAAAGACAAAAATTGCTATTTACATGGCTTCTCATACGTAATTCAAATTATAAGAATAAAAAAAATAAACAAAAATATTTATAATATCTACATTTTACATTTATGAAATTTTTAAAATATTAATATTCCTTTAGGACTAAATCATGCTAATTACAGGAATGTGCTATGTAACATTCTCTCTCACTGATATTCATGTTAGTCTTAAAAAACCCCATATCACAAGAATTAATTCAACTCTTCCCAAAGGAACCTAAATATCATAATATTGGGTACTTATTGGTATAATAATAGGCATAAAGAAATGTCCCTCTCTGTTACAAATTCTCATTTCAGAAAAACCGGCATAAAATCAACGACGTGCAATTTGGTTTTGTTGCAAAAAAGGGATGATCACATGTTTGGTCCAGGCAGCTTTAATGCCTTTTTTGGAGTATTCTCAGTAATTTGACTTTCATTCTTGTATAAAAATTATGAATTAATCTCAATTTAGATAAAGTGTAATACTTGACATTGTTTCCTCATCTATCTAGGCTAGGCAAATTTTTACCTCTTGAGCTAGAAGTATACATAAATCTGCAATAAGACTGTATCATCTTCAACATTGTTACCATATGGGTGGTCACTGGCTTTAATGCTGATATCAGTAGTTTCCTTTTCTGGATCTATACTTGCTCCACTTGTAGGAGTTGAACCTAGTTTTCCATCTCCAGACACTGCAGAGACTAATGTCACACGGAAATACTCATTTAGCTCCGGAATGTCATCATCAATCACATGCAAATTTAAGACCTAGAGAAGGACCAAATTATGGAGAAATCAAACTATGCAACATACATCTTTTAAGCGTTTTATGACTCTTTAAACAATTTTAAGTTTTTAGTCAATCAGCTGTATCTGCTGTGAGTTCAGAAAGTAATGTAGTGAACATTTTTGCTCTCCACGTAATTTAACCTTATGATAATAAGTTTGGAATTCCAATTCCAAAAACATCTTTACTAAGCTGTCAGAGACATTACAGCGATTAATCTAATTTAGAAGGCAAGTAAAGTGAGCTTTCAGTGCCACTTGACACTTGAAGTTACAGATCATACTATCGTAACATGATCTGCTCTGCACAGGCTAATATATTAATCTCAGACAATTGCAACTTTCTATATATTGTGGTAAGATTTGACAAATACATAAGAGAAAAGGTTTAGGGAGCTGATCATATTTAAAGCCACGGGAACAAGTAGTTTAAAAATGTCAATGGATATTCTCTTAAGATTTTTCACCTGATGAGAAACTGCTCCCAGTCTGTTTCTTGGGGCAATAACCATTAGGTCCTCTGTATGTAGACTCTATACTGGACCACACAGCAATGGAACAAGAAGGTTCAACAGGTCTCTTCTGCCACTTTATAAAATAAGTCAGGCCTCTGACTGCCAGACTGGAAAAACTTGGTAAATTTAACTTTAAATGACTGTATGCAATGCAGTAATACAGTTCAGTAAAGAATAAAAGCTGAAAAAGCTGCCAGGAGAATACTATTTTCCAAAATCACAAGTTTTTGCCAAGCTGTAAACAGTTACATTTTATAACTGGGACCAGATCCACAGTTTTGAGTCACCGGGATCTTTTCAAATGATGTCAGTAGGTTTCACTAACACAGGTCCCTACTCTGACTTCAGCAGAATAATAGAAGTGAAATGAAAGACAGTATTTTCTACTATGAATTCACCCTTTCTATTTAACAACTACTAATAGAAAACACATATAGAAAACATTCTTTCTATTTAAGAAATACTAATAGAAAACACATATGAACCTCCTACAGTGTTGTGGCTCCAATTAAATGTGAAATTCGCATGCTGCGGGTTGGGGTCAAATGCACAGAAATAGGTTAATCAAAAGAGGCAGAATGTGCCTAACAGTGGCAAGACATTTGATTACAACAATAAAGTTGACTGCTGTCTATTTAATTGTTGTGGAGATAAAACTGACCTCCAAAACTCCAATTAAAACTTGATCATATTCCAGTTTCCAAGGTCACTGGATCCACTATTCAAGCCCAGGACTACCTATACTTGAAGTGTACTATAGATATATCATTATTTTTATATATATATACACATACACACACACACATATATACACACACACACAGATACATGTAAACATATCTTACATACATTAAATGTGCAATTACGGGCATTTAAGCATTCATGCATGCACAGCAATGCATGAAGTGAGATGTACACAGATATATAGGTGTCTATCCTATCACTCGTAAGATGTCAAAGATAAAGAAACCCTTGCAAAATGCAATAAAAGCCATGTGAAGAAAAGACTCTTTAGTATGAAAACCAGTCAAGCATCCTCAAAAGGTGTTTTCCAGTAGGTTTGCAAAGGACAGGATGAATAGTTAATAGGAAGGTAGGGTTTACCTCTGATCTCTGCCAAGGAAGGAATGTGATAGTGCCACTGCTGTTAGAAAAATCGCTAACAGAGTAATTAATGCCCCTGGAATCAACCTGTGAGATAATGTAATTTATATACACATAGTCTAGGGCTCCCCTTGTACGCTCCACAACACAGGATATAGTGGAACCCTCATCAGCAGCCTGGAAGAAAGCAAGAAATTGATATATTTGTTATGATCAAAGTACATCAAATTAATAAATGTAAAAGGTTGAATTCTCCAATGCTATTCAAATGTTCAGCAATTTTTTTTTGCTGTCATGTTACTTTCAGCACTTTTGGAGCGATAGGAAGCTGAAACTGATCTTGATGGTGGTCAGAACAATCTTAATGGAAATTGCAATAGCTTCTAGCATATCCCTGAGGTCAGCCAGTAACTGTACCCTGTTGTTTCTTTTGGACACAAAACCAGAATGAATAAGTTTGAAATGTCTATTTCAAAAGCAAAAGACTAATCTGTTTTATATTAATGTCAATTATTTTAATTTCAATTTAAAGAAAGATTTGGAATCTCCCTTTCCCTAACTAAAACACTATGGAAAACAAAATGGATACATTTAGATTAAACTATACTATTATCTTTCAGGAAAAAAAGGAAAAACATTTTGTGCTACAGTACTCTTTGTAATTCTGTCTTCACAAATAACATGCCTTCAGCAGCAACAATTTCACACATTTGGAACAAATTATGTATTGATAACTGGCCAAGTATAATAAAAAAATTATGATCAACAATCTAAAATAGAAAATACTTTTATTTGAAAGTTATCAGAATGACTAAAGCTATCTTAAGCATTAGATAAATTTCAGAGCTGCTGTATAACACCGTGCAGATACTGAATGCACCTTCAGCTGCTTAACAGACAGATATTGACGGATACAAATAATGAAATTAAACTACTGATAAAATAATGCTATAAGATAAACGTGAAACAATTAACATGCCACATAAATTTTTAATTTTGGTTCATGGTTGGTCGCTGATCTGTGGCATAGCAGAATTATCAGTGGCATTTGAAACTGAAGGAATCTATTATGGTAGCAGATCGTAGGCACCTGGAAAGCAAACTGAACCGAACCGAAAACTAGCATCAGTCAGGCAAGATTGTTGCCTTCTAACACATCATAAGGACTTCTGTTAGAAAGGATGTACTTAAGAGATCATAGGAGTTCCCAAATTGCAAAGCATTATGAATTTTTTTCCAAAATAATCTAGTAATAATAGAAATGTGTATGATGTCTTTCTTCCTCATAATGATTAAAAAAATAATTATATTTACTTCAATCCCCTCAAAAAATGATTCAAGTTTATATACTGCATATATAGTGGCCACCACCATTGAAAATGGAATGTTTAAAAACAGCAAATTCCAGCCAGTATCAAGTGAATTCACATCAAATACCATGATGACAATGATGAATATTCAATTATAAGGGAGGGAGAGACTGGAACAGAACCCAGGAGAAACAAGTGCTGCACAGCACAATCCCTCACCACTTGCTGCCCATTTCCAAAAAATAACCAACTGCCTTCCAGGTAACTCCCCCAGTTAATACACTGGACATGTTATTCTGTGGTATGGAATGTTCTTTTGGCCAGTTCAGGTCAGCTGCTGTGGACATGCTCCTTCCCATATTTTTGTGCAGGTCCTCACTAGCAGAGCATGAGACACAGAAACTGAGTCTTTGACACAGGTGAACCCCTACTTTGCAATAGCCAAACCATCCTTGTGATATCAACATTATTCTCGTCCTGAATCCAAAGCACAGAACTGTACCAGTTACTAAGGAGAAAATGAACTGTCTCCAAAATGACATTAGGTTACAGTCTCAGAAGTTACAGAAGTACAGGAGAAAAAAACTTGCTCTAAGAAATTTTAAGCCTTAGTCTTCAGTTTTTGTAATAAAATAAATTTTCTAAATAAAAACAATTTGGGGGGATTTAAAAAGAAAAAGTGACTTTGCAAATGCCAGTGTGATTAAGGCTGTATTAACAGAATTTACACAATTCCAAATTCTAGAAAACTTTGCTTAACTACAAAAACTAAAAAAGTGCAATCAATACCCTTCAAGGTTAGTTAGCCTTGCCATTAGTTTGATTGTATCTAAAATTTCTCCTACAGTTTTCCTTGTAAGCATCTTACCTCAGGAATACATGCTCCAGTGAAGCCAAATAAACCATTAGCATTATCACTTTTTTGTATTCTTAATCTTGCTGTTGTGTTTTCTTGTGAAATTCGAGCTCCACCACACACAGAAATAAGCTTTAGGATGAATAACTCCTCTCCTTCTTCCTCTTTGTCATCCTTTGCAGACACAATGAATGATTTATTGATTTCTCCTTGCCGATACTCCAAATACCCAGAGACAGGGTGTACATCACTCTTTGCAGGAGTTGCATGGAGTTCATAGATCTCTGCTTGTGTCAATTTTCTCTCATAAAGCCTTACATCCTGCATTAAACCCGTGTACCTGCTGTTGCCATTGATTCCTGCTCCAATCCTAACTATTCCTGGACCTGAGAAGAAAATTAGAAATTTTCTGATGTCACTGGGGTTTTATTTTCAAAATAGCTAATACATGTAATTATTTAAAAAATCTATGGTAAATTGTTTGCAGTCCCTGGGTGAGTAATCATATTGATCTTGAAATGTAGACTGTGAGGCTCCTGAAGCCTCATATCAGTGTTGCAAGTAGATCATTACAGATCAAATAATTCCTTCCTACACCATTCATGTTTTTCATCCTACTAATACACATTGTCCTCATACCCTAATATTAATCCTAACATTAATCCTAATATCTGCACATTGTCATCATCCCTTATCTTAATGAATCTTGGAAACTTCTCTCTTTCCCCTAAAAATTTTCACAGCCCAGCTGCAGCCTGTCTTACTTTTGGTTTTCCAAACACTTCCTTTACCCATTTTTTATCTTTGTATATTTAATGTGTCTTCTACTAGGACAGTGAATCCATTCTAATGATCAGAGTATGTGCCACACTAGACATGCTTGTACCCTAATGCACTGGAAGAGGAGCTTAGGAAATGTGGACAAAGTTCTAAGCACTTTTTACAACTGCTTTAACATTTCTTTCTCTCCAAACAATTATCCTACTCCACAAGTCAGAGGATGACAGTTACCTTTTTCAGAAATATACTAAGCTGATAGCTTATTCTCATTCCTATCACTCTAAAACATATAGAACATATCTCTTCAGCTGTTTTCTGATTTTGGAAAGAAATGTTCCACTGAGTGTCACTTCTACAAACAAGCAACCACAACAACTGCTAATGGTCCCAAGACACAAGGCAGAGGATGGTAAGAAAACCAGGCTAAAGTACTCACCAACATTAAATGGTGAGAGATTAAATCCTTAGCTTATGCTTATAGTATCTCCAGATACACATGTCATCTCCACTAATGCAGAAAATTTACAATAACTCAGAATATCCTTCTAGCAAGAAAAGCCTTACTGCATATCAAACATCTGTGTTTTAGAAACTGAGGGGGAAATATCCTTTCTAAGTACAGTACTTTGCATCTGATGGCAGTTACTAATGGCAGGGGCACTACTTTGTTTTAGAGGAACTACTTATTTACAGAAGCTAAATTTCTTAGACTACCAGGAAATTAAAGGCAGAAATAAAATCCTACACTTGAGAATTAATGACATCTCCTTTTCATTCTCACTTTATGTTAGTGTACATATGTGCATGTAGATGCATATGCATTTAACATCACTGCATGTTTTTTTAATTTTCCTTCTTTGATTACAGAGCAGATTGTATTCAAGAATTTGATAATCATTCACTGCCTATCCCCATGAAAGAAAACCTGTGAAACTGATGGGGAGAGAAAGAAAGGAAAAGGATGGAGATTACTGCTACAAAAAAAAGTACGTGGAAGAGTGAGGAACTGCAAAAGAAAGAGTAAATGTAAATGTATTCCCACCATACAATACATGACTTTATAAAGGAATTATTGTGATGCTCACTGCTATACTAGTTCAGTGTAAAATTCCATAATGGTTACGTATGACTAAGTCACATCTGGAAATATCGAGTTAGAGGAACTGAAGCATACATGCTAATGTTATTTGGAACACCATTAAACATAGGCAAAATTTTCATATACCATTTAAACTCATGCTTAAGTAAATCTAAACCCTGAAAAATTCTATTGCTTACAAAATATTGGTTTAGCTGTAATAAAATCCACAACTAAAATCAAGAACATTATTGTATTTTGTTTCAGAAATCAAGAGGAAAAATTCTTTCTTAGCCACAGTACTGTAAATCTAAAGAAAATTATTAATTATAAATTTATATAACTATATTTATACATAAGCATACATAAATATAATTGTTAATTATTATTTTCAAATTATTGCAATCCAAACTCTCTTACAGTTCTGATGCTTTTTGAAAATTTCCCAGCTCTTTTTTTCATTTATATGGTTTTTGAAATTCCCTAGAATTTTCTATGAGTTGCTTTTAACTAACTGATCAGATATAACAATTTTAGAATCTTGCATACATCTTTCAAGGAGCTAGACACTTCTGTATTTTGTAGAACTACACATATGAAGAAAAAATAATAGAACTTATTGACTCACCATCAGTAATTGCTTCTCCTTTAAGGCTCTTAATTCCTCCTACAACTGGAATTCCATCCATATAAAATTCAATTATACTTTCATCCAGAGTAATCAGAACATGAACCCAAGTATTTTCATCCAGATATTTGAGGACTGCTGCTTTGGCTATGTATGTCATATTGGATCCTAATGCTGTATAATGAAGGACTACAGAAACATGAGAATCATTTGTTTGGATTTTCACACCATAATATAAAGTCCCATTGCCATCATCCTTTTCAACTATATAACCATCAGTATTGACATTAGGAATTAACCATGCTGAAAATGTAAAATTAGTTACTGCAGTATTTCCATCATATGGGTATTCCAGACCAATAATTCCAAATGCATCCTCTTTTCCACTGAAATACAAAGCATCTGTTCCACTGTGATGGCGTCTCATGTGCGGCTGGGATTGTACTGAACTTGGAAATGATCCCAGCAACAAGAAGTCTACCATTGATGGTAATCCAGCTTCAAACATACTGGACAGTATTTCCCAACCTAAACGGACAACACCAAAAGTGCCTTGTTGTCTCCAGATGATGAAGTCTGTAACATAGGAAAGATCATCTTCAGAAAGAACATCTTCTGCTATCTCTCTGTCCTGACTCTCTGGATCGATAACGAAGACTCCAAAAGGGTCATCATTGAAAGGGATCATCACAGTTACAGCAAGGCTTGTTTCAGACAACTGCCCACCAGGACCAGGAGACCCACCTATATAATGGAAGTTAAGAGTAAAAGTTACTGATCTGAAAAAAGTTACTAAGTATTTTAAAATGTTTAAACAAAATACCTTTTTAAATAGGCCAAAATCTTCTTTAAAGAGTCTCTGAACTCTAAAAAATTTCTCAAATTTAAGATTAACATAAATTAACTGTATTGGTTTAAAACACCATAGAGAACATTTCCATAGAAAACAAGTCATGACTTGTTACTTTTCAGTCGCAGAATATTACTGTCTTCCAGTTAAAACAAGATTACCTCAGATTTCCTGAATTAGTAATGAGATAGGTTGCTTTTGTTTGAAAAAATGGGGTCAAATTAATTTCTCATTGTACTCCAAGATTTAAACAAATATGAAATGGCAACATATGGTTCACTGCCTCCAAATAAGCAGAGATTACTCCGCAAATCAGTAACCAGTTGTGTGTTAACACTGCCGAGTTGTGCCATTAGTCAAGTCACTTGTCCACAGCAAGATCTTGATGTGACTCTAGAGCCTCCACGCACCACTAAGTAGGAAATCTTCTGTACACGCATACAGATTTCACTTACAGAAATGTCAACATATTTTCAGCTGTATCTCGGCACAGAAGACCATAAATAGCACTGAGGTGGAAAGAGTCCAGGAGATTTGGAACTCTACTCACTAGCAGGCCTTTAGCAGTTGAAATTTGAGTGATACAAAGTGGTAACTATTTGTATTTTACAGAAATTTCTAGCAAAAAGCGAACAAACCAGCCAATCTCCATTATGGTAGATATGCGTAACCTTTAATACCTGCATTTTTTCAGCACTACACAAAGCTCTACATCTCTGAAATCACCAAAATGCCGCATTCCAAAACTGTGTTCATGTACCTAAATTAGAGAATAAATGAAAACCAAAACCTAAAATCTCACCAGAAAAGTACAGGATGACATACGCATCAAGGCAAAGCCTCACCAGAATAATTTTCTTTTTGATTGATTAAATATAATTATTTTCAACAAGATAGGAAGGGAATGGTTATATGGAAGACAATACCTGAAATATTCACCAACTTTAAAATGTAAAATTCATTGAATTCAGGAATTTTATCTGAAACAGCATGGAGCAGTATCATCTTTGATCCTTCACCATCCATGAAGTACACAGTCCCATAAGTTTCATAGAACTCTTCTCCTGGCTTCAGTGTAGAATCATTATGAAACAGCTGCCAGGTTAATGAGACATTCCCAAAGTGTCCTCTGTGTCTCAAAATCCTGTTCAGAGATACAGAAAGAGTGAATGTCCTGGCAGGTATGCATCAGCATTCTCTATTAACAATGGAAAATATGGATGAATCATCCTCACTGTGGCAAATAACATGCATTGTTCTAAATAACCACAAATAACAAACAGAACCATGAACAATAATATAATCCTCTTAGACAGCCCGCAATTTCACAATATAATTTTACCCCAAGGTATACCACAGATACCTTAGAAAGAGCATAATCAATGAAGGTACATACAAAAAGGTACTGTTAAGAGCAACGTCAGTTGGTCTTGCACGTCTATTTTTTAATAATAAAAATGATTGTATAGTTCAGCAAATTAACATTAAAAATTTAGTTAACTGGCCATTCTTAGAGAAGGAAGAGAAGGCATTTATTTAACTACAAATATTTTTTCTTTTAACCGTCAAGGCACCTTAACCTCTTTTGTATTGGTATTTAATTTGGGTTATATACTAGGTCCGTCACAAATCTGATTATACCATATCAAGATTTTAATAGATTATAAAAATTTATTGTTTTCATAGCTATCTGGTAACATATTTTCACCAATTTCCAAAAGGTATTACAAATAAATACTGAAGAATTTAACTAAACATAAAGA
Organism: Cettia cetti; assembly: GCA_013401135.1. NCBI lineage: Eukaryota > Metazoa > Chordata > Aves > Passeriformes > Sylviidae > Cettia > Cettia cetti. Next base: position 10,614 of record VZUI01001273.1, read on the forward strand.
AGTTCCTTTATTAACAAAATATGCTGACACACAAAAAGAGAATTTCTGTGTGGTAAAAAGCAAAAAAAAAGCTATTTAAAACATTATTACACAAATCTGAAAAATTAATTCAGTAAAGCAGTCCAGCAACAGCAACACAATATGTTTTTACTGCTTCCAAAGGTCTTCTTTTGTTATTATTAAGCAGGGTGTTCTATTCCAGTGGTGTAGCACTGTTGCAGTAACTCCAGTTACTCTCTTGAAAGCTCAGTGCTGCCTTAGGTGTTCTCACTGGTTAGATTATAAACTACTATGACCCTTTTCTTATATACTAAATAAAAGTCAAATCCTTTTGAGGGTGTGGAAGAGACAGTTTCCTAGTAAATGTATTTTATCAGTAAGGACTAAGAGAGGCCAGATGATGGTGACCTTGGTAGCACATGCTTCCATAAAGCGCCCGTACACATATGTGTTTAGTTCAAATCATCACTTTTCCCACCATCAATTAAAATAAAAATAAAAATGACGGACCAAAAAAACCCCAAAGAGCAGCATAATAAAACCAATCATAGAATATATATTTAATATACTATTTTAACAAGGATTTTAATTTTTTAGGTGTGCAACACAAGCATAAAGATCTAAATCAGTCATAGGCATCTATTTCAAGGCTTTAAAACAAACAAGTCAAATAAAAAAGTATAAAAGATAATTAAACAATTGTGAAAAAGCCTCATCTCTCACTGTTCACACTGTCAAATTTATTGTGAATGTATATTTCTTTATAACCTGTCTAGAATTTTCTTACTGAAATCAGCATTTTTGTAAATTTATAGCCACATTCTGACTTTAGGAACATGAAAACGTAAGATGACACGAAAATTAATTTCTTAACCCTTTCTCTTCCTGAATACATTCCAGCAGCAACAGGCCAGACTAGGGAAAAATATATTCAGCCTAGAAGAAAGGCACATCTGGACTTTAACAAACTAAAAGAAAGAATAGAATAATATTGGTTGTTTGTAGGGTAAGATTTCAAGGTAGGGTACAAAAAGAAATGAACAACCACATAGCTGTATTTAACTGTATTTTGAAAAAATTTTTTTCTTCTCTATAGGTCCAGGTTATATTTTTCTTGATCTTTCTGTATCTACACTCACATGAAAATATAACAAAAGCCCCTATGCTGTAATGTTATTTGTGTGAAAATATAAAAAGCCCCCTGCACTGTAATCTTATTTGTTTATATTTTAAGGTGAATTTGGTACACATTTTAATATGCATGGACTACTTGATAATACAAGAGTTGATGTTTGATGTTTTGTTGATCCTCAATACAAAATTTGGTGGAGCTGCTTTTCTAATAAATGTTAGCAATGCAAAAAATAGGATTAGAACAAAGTACTATCCATAAAATAATGCACACATCAAGACATACATACATGTATTCAAAAAGGGGGCAACGGTATTATTTAAAAGTTACTTACAAAAAGAAATTACTTTTTCCTTCTTCCACTGGCTTGTCTAGAGGTTCTAAGGAGAAAATTCCATTAGGATCATCATTTGCTTCAATAATAACTGTAGCCATTCCAGCATTAAAGATAACAGTATCCCCTAAAAAGAGGATGATTAATTTTATTAAAACTGGAATCAGAAATGGAGGTAACTTTAAAACTGAATGTATTTTCTTCCCACACCAACAGCTTTCAAGCAAAGAAAGAAACAAGCAGTGATAAAACAATCAGTGATAAAACAACCAGTGAAAATTCCAATATTTGAGTTATTCCAATATTTGAGTTATTCACTAACAAACAAATCAGAGCAGAAATATGTAAGTAGCATCTAAGGCAGAGATCAAGAATGCAGATTTGCAGGGGGAAAAAAGGTGTCATGACCATAGATGATGCAATCCTGAGAGGAAAGGATTGTATGAGAGGTAGTACTTCATGTTTGATAAACTGGTCAAAGAAGAAGAAAAAGACACGTATTCAGAGATTCCAGCTGTCCTTTAGTCCTACAACAAAAATATTGCATTTTAAACTAAATATGAGGCAACAACAATCTCTACGAGATTAGTCATACATATATCACAGTCTATCTGAAAGGAAAAAAACACAAGATACCTGTGAAGTAAGGTGGAAGTTAGAAGGAATTCTGTGTGTATATTAGCATAGTAGGAACATTTCAACACCTCTTTATGCCCACAAAGGTACATTATGTTTACCTCCCCATCTTAGTTTTCACCCTTTTCAGAAGCACTAGAGTTGTTTTTATTCCAAAGTGAACAATCTATTTATGGTTTTAACTTCATATACCTCTTCTTTTATTTTCTCAGAGGTATAACATAATTTTCAAAATGAATGTAACAATCAAGGCCAATATATGCAACAGATCATAAAGAGAAAAACTTTTCTTTTTCTTCCAGGAACTCATCTAGAAATAGTTTGTATTTTGCCCGTTCTGGCAGGAAAGTGTGCCAGGAGGAAAGCCATCACAAGTTTCCAAGAATGGTAAAAGAGAATATCAGCAGATCTGAACAAAATAAAGTAGAAAGAGATCACTGAAGAGAAAATTTAAGAAGGGAGAAGTATGGCTTTGTACAATAATTTCCATGAAGCTGGTGTTCTGTAAGAGAGTTGGGTATCCAAATGAATTCTAGCTGGCCTCAAGAAACACATGAACTACCTTATACTCAGGTAATTGAGAAAAATTGTCAATTTCTGATATTTAACTTATATTTTCTTATTGATGAGTAAAAACCTCATCTAATCTGGAGCATTTGGAAAGAGATTTTAACTCAAGTTATTTCTGTAGGAACAGTTTCATTTTATAATTTAATTTTTGTTTCCAATTAAACAATTCAAGATCAAAATTCAAACACACTGTACAGAAATTTTGTAGAAATTTTGATGCCAACCTTCTTCATGTAATGCTTGGCATTTTTACATTGTTTTATGATAAGAACATGCTGGTAAAAAATAGAGAAAAAAGAAAAAGAGCATTACTAAATATACATTAAATCATTGCTTTTACCTGTTGAATTCAAAAGGAAGATAAAAAACGCTTCATCAGTTTCAGGGGTATCATCATCATTAATATACACAGATAAGGTCTGCTCTCTTTCTCCGACATCAAACAGAATGAAACTGTCCTTTTCACTGGGAACAAAGTCTCCCTCTTCAGATGTTGCATCTCCATTAACAGTAATATACTGAACAGCAACAACAGCATCAGCAGATCCATTCCTCAGGACTGTAAAGTTTGCAACACTCCCCTCTGTAATGCGCACTGCCAGAGGTTCTGAAAACACACAAGCAATGAATTCAAGTTCAAGCCTGCACTTCTTGCATGTGGCCTATTCACCTAATCCCCCACAACCCCCACAAGAGGATCCTTCACCTCAGGGAAAGAGAAGGCACATCGCATTAAGGAAGGCAAATACTTGCAGGTAGAAGAGAATATTGTTGTCCTTAGCCACCTAACCAATCCCGGAGCCACCAACAAGAATAGTGATGCAAAATGAGAGAAAATTCTTAAGTTAAAAAAAAAAAAAAAAAAAAAAAGAAGCAAATTCAACACCAACAAAAAAAGTATATTTTATAACACTAGCTCCACTAGGATAAAGATTTTTCCATAGTCTTCTCTGTCAACAAAATCTGTTTGGGGTAGAATATTAATTCAAAATTTAAAACCAGTAATATCTAACCTGCAAAATAAATGGGATCATCATTCCTTGTAATCTGTAAAAATGCACTGGTTATATTGCCCAGTCTGGCTCCACCAGTGGCATTGAATAGTCTGATTATGAATACCTCCATCTCTTCAGGTATCTGATGACAAAATAGTAAGAAATTAATTTCTTGCATACAAAAAAAATGAAATTAAAATGAACAGCTCAGGAGTTAACAAAACAGGGTTTCTGCATGTTGTATTTATTAATTTGTAAGTATGTCAAGAAGGATGATAAATGACAGTTCACACACTTACACAAAAATAATCCTCAGTCAAAAACCTTTGTAAATAAATCCCCTTATCTTTGTTATTGTACAGATTCATAAGTTATCTTGCAGCTTTCTGATGCAGATATAACTTATTTTTACAGCTATAATTATTTATTTATTCATTTATTACTAATTATTGTCATTCTTTCTTACTTCAAATTTATCATCATTAAAAATATAAAATTAGGATCCTTGCTATAAAAACAAGTGGTTTACTTATTATTACAATTTAACCACACTTGACTACTGACAGGTTCTAACTTTCTTCCTTACAGATTTGCCCAGTGTCTCAAATTCTTTTATGATTTGCTTAAGTAAACTCAGTTTTACCCAGGTATTTTGATTTTTCTCACAAAAAATTATCAGTTTCTTAAAACAGAGCCTCTTCTTAAATTGCAATGTTTTAGCGCTTCCTCTTTGTTTCACATATTTACACAAAAGTACTGTAAAAATTATTACCTCATCTGGTAGAGAGTAAATTGTGATATTTTTTGAAAACTCCAGATTATCAAAGAAAATAGTCCCTTGTTCAGGATATATGTCATTGGTACACGCTGGATCAACAATCCAGGACACACTAACATTGCCATAGTTTCCTTGGTTTCTTACAAGTCTGTAAGAGGCTAAAAAAAGAAAATGTACAGTCAGTGTGTCTCCAGAAAAATACAAGCCAAAATGAAAAAGATCAGCAAAGCTGAAACAAAGAAAAAGGAAACAGTAAGTAAATCCAGCAAAACTAGTATGTGAGCGCCCTATAGAAAAGGCTGCATAATTATAGAGCAGTACAGCAGGTAAGACTTGTATCAACTTTATTGATACACTAGAGATAGATAAATTGAAGACACACATACGAAAATTTATCTCATTCTTCTGTCACATAGCACTCATGCCTCATGCTCGCCAGGCAGAACTACTACCAGCAGGCTGTACCTTGCACATAAATCAATTCTCTGTCCCTTCTATCTGGTATATTCTCTACCTGTATTTAACTGGATTGATGCCTATGGCTTTCAAGGCCCATCTTCCTCTGCACTAATGTCCACTGCTCATCATGCTGGTACTGTACCACCCTGGAAACTTTTGAGTCAGGCAGGCATTGTTCTATGAAGGTGAAGTAGGGAAAAGAAGCCTTGCAGGAGCAGACAGCAGAAAAAGCAGTAACTCTAATAAAAAGAATTACCAGCGTAGATAGTTTCCCCTTTACTTTCCTTTATTGTTACTGATAGTTCATCAGGTAGAAACTGAATGACACCATGTGGATCATCATTCTTCAAAATGGTTATATTGACCCTTGTGGCATTCCCCAGCTTGCCTGACATTTCACTGTAGCCACTGAGCACAACAGTATATGCCTCATCCAGCTGGAAGAGGGAAACTCAGTCAGAATAGCAAGATTTATTCAGCAGAGAAAGAGGACAATTTCAACAAAAGAAAATTACACACATTTTCTATGTACACAATGGTTTGGTACATCTTTGTCATATGTAACAGTGGAAGTAAAGATTTTAAAACCACTGACATTAAACTAATTTTAAAAGAATTTGTCAGCTTTCATTATTATATATATTATTATATATATTATTATAAATATTATTATAATTATTTTATATATATGGTTATATATATTATTTTATATATTATTATATATATTATTATATATTATTATATATTATTATATATAATGTGACTTTTTACTTCACATATTTCTTGAAAAAACACTTACAGGAGATGCATCATGGACCACTAAAACAAGTATTGTGTCTCTGCATCTATACAGCAAATATTACTTTAGACTGGGGAGCAACGAGTTCAACAAGCAGGTATTTACCAAAAAAAGGAACAAAATGAAAATGATTGTTCATACAGCACTCAATGAAACAGTGGCATTCTATAGTACAGAATACCATGGATGCAAAACAGCTCAGATGGATGAGAAGTTAAGTTTCAACTTAGAAAAAATAAAAATCCACTGAGGCCTATTAAAGCCAAAGATACATCCTAGTTTTCCAGGCATCCCTGTTTTGGAGACTGGAAATACATTCTGTAGAAAAGCATTGCACACTTGTTCTGCTCCCATATATTTTCCTGTATTTTAATAAGTGACAAACTGTTATGCTGTGAACACAATTTGAAGAAAGGAAAATTTTCATTTCTACCTCTGGAATCCCATCCATCCTTGTCAAAAGAGTAATTATGATCTCTCTTTCCCCAGGCTTAAATTCCAGAATTCCTGTGCTGCCATAAAACTCATTATTGTCCCTCGGTTCTACAGTGTATCGCAGAAACTGCCTGACAAGGCTCCCTCTGCTGCGAACGATCTGCAGTTCAACAGAATCCCCTTCCTGTAAAAAAAGAAAATCCAGCATTTTACTTGCACTTGCTAAGATTTATTTTCCCATAATGATTAAGAAAAGTTATTCAGATAGCTACCTTGATACTGTAGGGACCTCTGGAAGAGGGAGAAAATTCAAACACTCCTCCAGGATCATCATTTTCCAAAATAGTAATCTCACAAGTAGTAAACCCGTATTTCAGTATTTGATTTTCCACACTGACTCTGGGAAACAAAAAAAGAATTTTTGAGAATTTTTACTTTCTTTTAGTAAGTAAATACAGATCTATGTGAAAGACATCAGAATCCTGATAAATTTTATGAATAAATTATGAAAACCATTACCTACAAAGAATATAAAAAATTAGGAAAGACACATCAGAGTGTTCCATTCATTTGCAATAAACCCCAATCCTTGTTCTTAAAGTTTTTTTTTTCTGATTATTTTTTACAGTTTATAGCTTTGGGGCTTTTTAGTCATACATGCACACAACACAAAGAAAAAGAAGTAGAATTGTATACTAAAAATTTAAAATAATATTTAGTATTAATTTCTGCTTGAATAAAAACATAAGGAATGATCCAAAATCACTTAAGGAAAGAGAGCTTGTATTTCTTGCATTCATTTCCTTAGTTGCAAATTTTCAATTACATTGTTTTAAGTTCATTCCACTAAAAATTAAAGAAACACTACTAGTGAAAGATGCATAAAGAATGCACCTTCAGACTGATGATTTTGATATAGATTAAATGTTGGCTTATGAATTCAGATTCATCTCCCATGTTTTCTGGAAGAAAATTTCAATGAATAAACAGGAAATATCTATTTTAAAGTGTAATACATCATGTGTATTGCATATTAAAAAAATATGCCAGCAGACAAAATAACTTGTGTTAACATAAACTAAACATACGCCATTCAGAAAAAGATAACTGCTCATCTTTGATCACAGAAAACTTCTCTACAGTTCTAGTCTGCTCAGGCATTTAGGCAGGACAAATTGTATTTCTGGCAGTTTAAGACAACATCCCTTATTGCAATCAAGTGCAGGTATCAAACACTGAGTCATGCATTAATAACTTTAACTATTCACAAATCCTAAATAAACCTTCAAGCCAGAAACCCATGCCATCAAATTAAAAACCAAAGGGCAAGCAAGCATTGTCTGAAGAGATGCAGAAGACACTATTCCTGAGAGAAAGTTACTGACAGATTCTGTTCAAGTTAATCACTCGTAAAACAAAGCACTGATTCACTGAAGGCAAACCACAGTTCACTGCACTTACCCAAAGTACACGACAAACCTTTCTGTCTCTACCCTGTTAACAGAGAAAGAAAGAAGGAAAGAATAGAGAGAAAGAAAAGGGATGGGGGAAGGAATGAAAGTGCCACCTCCTGAAATTTCAATCGTACCAGCCTTAGACAATAATAACAACAAGAGCACCACAAAGTTTTCTTTTCCCTTTCCAAACACATCATGTTCCTTTTATGGGAACCTCCTTCCTAGGCATTTTTCTATTGTCAGATACTAGCAAGTGGGCAGTACCTACTGGTGAGAAATGACCTCATGACCAATTCAGGATGTCAAGGCCCATTCATAGTGTACCCTACCCAACCCTCCCTCCAGGAGTTTAGTCACTGCTAGCCTCTGTGTCTGCTCACAACTGCACCAGCAGCCCATATTTATAACTTCATGCAAAAAAAAAAAAAAAAAATACAATCAGTATGCCTTCATTATGCGTTTTTCATCAATCTGATGTAGTAATGACAAAAACAGATAGGAACATTGGGAGTTATAACACATGTATATCAAAAATTCTTTTAGCCCAAACTCACATCAAACTTTATTTTTGACAGTTTTTCAGTTCATCAGATTACCAGAGTAAAATATCAACAAAAAAAGAAAAGAAGAAAACCACCACGCCCCCAAATAAAATAAGGAAAAAAATGGAAATAGGAAAATAAGCACATATGACAAAACTATCACATCAAGTCAGATGAAAGGACAGTATTCTGCAATAACAAGTATGTTATTTCAATAATGTGTCAATTATTTTCTTAATGTAAAATAAATATATATTAAATATAAAACCTGGATCTTCCATTAAAATTGTATGAACGGATAAACAAAGCATTTATAAATTCAAATTTTGAATTCAAACAGAAATCAGATTCAGAATTCAATAGATGTAAGAGTTCAGTCAAAAGTTTGAAGTAATGAAGCAAATACACTTAGAGCTCTAGTCTTTCAAGTAGAAGATCTGATTTAATAGAAATGTCTTAGTTTCTTCAAATGAGGCTACATTTTAAATACTGTATATAAAGACATTATTTCCTTCCGAAATGTATGCAAGTTTTCCAAAATCATCAAGCATTAATACCATTTTAAAAGTCAAGGTGAAAATTCCAGAGATAAAATTTATGCTAATTTTTCATTATATTGCTCCTAATGCTAAAATTTAATTATATCACTAATCTGTTGGTAATATATTTCACAGCAGAGAATACAAATGAACAATTATATCAAATGCATTTTTGGTACGTGTGTACAAGCCTAAATGGTTAAGACACAATCATGAAAAATGAAAGGGCGTGCCAGATAATAGCATCTCTTTCATCTACACAAAGTCAGACTGCATGAGTCTAAACAGAGCTCTGACAAAAAAGGGCCTGTTAACTGAGGAGTAGTGCTAGAATCTAGTATCATGTTGTAATGAATGATGGCAGCTCTAACGAAATCCAAGGGGTAGCAGAAATTAAAGAGTCCCAAGGTACCATGAGGAGGTACTTTGAGCATCTCCAGGTATACTTTGAAAGGACTTACTACCTTTTAACAATCACAGTGTAAATCAGACCAGAATCTCGAGAACTTGGAAGTAAGAAAGCAACTAGTCATATTCAGCCCATTCACTGCTAAAACCACTGTTTTATTGGATTTTTCTCCAGCCACGTTTTTAAAACTAGAGTCACCTGACTGACTGATTGATGGATGTGACCATATTTTCCCTGCATGACTGGCCAGATTGCTGCCAGTGCTCTGACATAGTAAATGTTGGTTAATATTCAAAAACAGCAGACAGTGATTGGGCACTGGAACAGACTCCCCAGAGTAGCAGTCACAACACCAAGCCTGACAGAGCTCATGAAGTTTTTGGACAACACCCTCAGGCTCACAGTGTGTTCTTGGGGCATACTATGCAGGCCCAGGAGTTGGACTTGATGATCCTGATGGGTTCCTGCAATTTTGCTTACTATGTGATTTCATGATAAAACAACCTATACAAAACAAAATAGAAGCCACAAGGCACAGGCTTCAAACTCAGATCTGCCATCACATAAGCACTGAACACTGCAGGATGCCTTGTGTTTACATTCTGAGGTATACATATACAAATTTTCATATCAGTCCTGGACCAGGATCTCAGTGGATCTCAATTTTCTTCCTCAATTTGTGCTCCCTACTTAATTTTTTTCAGGATTATCTACTGACTTAATTAGTGACCTAGCTTTAAAGAATAGTTTTCAAGGAAGATTGACCACAGTATAAATTCCACAGTGTTTCTCATCAGAGGTAACACCTTCTCTCCAGGTTTAATCCACAATTTATTTGATTTTGGAGGCCATTTAACTTATGTTATTCAGCAGAAGATATATGGTGTTATTACTTTGAAAAGTAATGAAAGTTAGCAGTACATGTCCAGTAACACTCATAAACATTCTACTACCAGTTTCAAATAACTTTTTTTTCCCTATCAAAACAGTATCTTACCAAAGCCTTGAAGTAAAAGCCAACATTTTACAATAAAATACTTAATTCTTATAGCATCACATGTATTTCTTCATGGAAGAATTACTTAAAGAAGATTAAGTATAGTTTTGAACTAGGCACTGAGCACGGGAAATCCCCAAGTCAGAAAAATACTATAAACTCCATTTCACAGCTTTACTTATGCCCTGGATTAAGGCACGTAGACCATATGCAGTGCTTTAAATTGGTCTTCCATGATTTACAAACTTTTTTATCATTAAGTAGTCTCTTAAACACAAAAATGTCTTGACTAAATTAAGAAAAAATTTTTTTTTTTTTTAATGTAAATGCAAAACATAGGTTTGACTCATGTGCTGTGTTCAGTTTTTGGGCCCTGTAACTCAGCAACTGTGAATTTGTATTATTGTTACTCTTAAAAACATGCTTCTCTAAAAAACTTTCTCTTCTATCAGGTATCTCAAAAAGTGTCCTCTTCCACCAGACCACTTTCCAGCCACTCTTCCACAGCCTGTAGCTCTGCATGGGGTTGTTGTGACCCACATGGAGAATCTCAGACTTGATCTTGTTGAATCTCAATCTCTTGGTGTTGGCCCATCAATCCAGCCTGTCCAGGGCCATCTGCAGAGCCCTCCTACCCTCCAGCAGATCAACACTCCCATACAACCTGGTGTCATTCACAAATTTACTAAGGGTAAATCCCCTCATCTAAATCATCAATAAAGGTATTAAACAGTTCTGGTCTCAACACTTATCCCTGGGGCACCCCTCCAGTGTCTGGCTGCCAGCTGGATGCAGCACCCTTCACCACCACTCTCTGGGCCCAGCTGTCCAGCTGGTTCTTAACCCACAGAAGACAGCACCTGTCCAAGCTGTGGGCTGCCAGCTTTTCAAGGAGAATGCTGTGGGACACAGTGACTCCGCTGAAGTCCAGATAGACAACATCCACAGCCTTCCCCGCAGTCCCTTAGGCATGTCACTTGAAAAAGATCAGATTGATCAAGCAGGACCAGCCCCTCCTAAATCCATACTGGCTGGGTGTGATGTCCCAGCCATCCTGTAGGTGCCATATGACCAACTCAAGATGATTTGTTCCATTACCTTGCCAGGCACCAAGATCAGGCTGACCGGCCTGTAGTTCCCCAGATCCTCCTTACAACCCTTCCTGTGAATGAGCATCACACTGACTGATCTCCAATTGTCTGTGAGTTCCTCAGTTAGCCACGACTGATGATAAATGACGGAGAGCAGCTTAGAGGGTTCTTACAACAGCTCCCTCTTACCCTAGGATGGATCCTATCCAGTCCCATAGACCTGTGACCACCTAAATAGCTCTGCCAATCACTAACTACTTCCTCCTGGATTTCAGGGGGTTCTTCAACATGGCCTACCATCTCAGGGGACCAGTTGCCCTGAGAATTATTGGTCTTACTGATGCTGAAGACTGAGGCAAAGAAGGTGTTAAGTACCTCAGCCTATATCACATCACAGAAATCACTAGAACTATAAAATTTTCCGCATTGCATTGCATCGGTTTTGCTTCACTGAACATATGTAATATAAATAAATTAGATGCATACATATATACATGGCTCTTTTCTGGTATCTTAATTTATGCGAGTCATGACCAAAAGATTCTGAGCATAAACTATTTAAATACTCAAACGTTCCTGAATTTGAATTTTCCCAAAATAAAAACAAGATCACTTGTGTACTGCTGTTCCCAGAACCTATAGTTCCGAGGTTTTCACCCTCAGCTCCATTCATTTAAGAGAACAAACACAATCCATGCACCATAAGGGCCCTGGCCCTTCAGCTGTGCCAATTGTTAAATTTATAGCTGTGTATCTGCACTTGGGGCATGACAACTGCCAACAGCAGAATTTCTTATGCAAAAGTTAAAAACAACAATCAGATTTCACTACGGACTTTATTTAGGCTTTATATATGTTTAGTTTCAATTCAGACCTATTAAGATATGGGCAGGAATCCAAACTGAAGCTGGTCCTAAAGAAAGATAATATGAAGAAACTTAAGCAGGTAAAGGATTATCTTGCTTCTTTACAGCTCATCTGTCTTCCAGGTAAGCATATTCTTCATGATATACATTGGTCTCCATTTTGTGGACAGTATTCATAATTATTTTTAATATCCAGGGCCTAAAGATGGTGGCCACAGAGCAAGGAAGTAAAATACTATTTTTAATGGCTTGGAAGATTTCTTTTGTAATTATGGGTACAACCAAAATTCATTTAAAACATAAACTGCCTTAATAACATCACTGAGTTGTAAATAATACATCCTTGTTAGGACTAATTATTGAATTATTTTGCCCATGCTATTATTAATTGCTATAAATAGAATGCTTATAAATGTATGTTTATGGCTATAGTTTCATTAAAGTCCATACGTGCTCTATTTTTCGACTGACTAATGCTACAGTTTATCAAACAGTGCAAGCAAATCCACAGCACAGTGCATCTTTTTTATGGTAATTCACTACTGCTGGGAGGTGCTGGCTGCCAGTCTTGAAAACTGAAATCCATGCATCTAGAAAACACAAACTATGCAGGAGGCAATACCAAAAGCTTGCACACATCACCCTGCCAGTATCATTAACCCCAGCTCTGAAGAGTCATCTCCAGTATTGAAAGGATGATCTTTGCAGATATTTCATTCTTGGCTTCTGCTCACATTAAAGTTGCCAAATTTCACTTGTAGCCTTGAGGAACACTATCCAGGTCTAGAGAAAAGTTCAGATCTTATCTGCTCATTATTTATTTCTTCTTCTTGGCCAGACTACCTATTCCTTACTTCACTCTCTGACCTTGCCAAGTGTGGGGAAGCTGCTTACTACTGGCAAAAGTTTTACCAGCCACTTCATGATCAAGAGAACCTGCTACTCCCACCATACACAGCAAAAGCAGAACAGTGATTGTGTTTGTTCAGCTGCCAATTCAATCCCCTTTTACATATAATTTTCAAGACATGGGATTACTAATCAGAGTAAGTGGTAGAAAGCTGTAGTTTACTACAGACTTTTTAGTCTTTTAGTCTTTTACAGACTGTTTACTACATACTGCAGAGCTGTCCACTATTAAAAAGTTAATATTTTATGCTGCCTACTTCCTCTATGTACTTGTCTCCTATTCTTCCACTTCAACATTTTTGCCACTTTACACAACTTCTTCACAACTTCAATCATTATTTCTAATCTTAGTTCTTTGTTTGTGTCCAAGACTTTAAAAAACTTTCAGGCAAACCAGTTTCATTCACAGGAAGAAAAACAGAACTGCTTGCAGTAGTCTCCATTTCTCTTGAACAGGACCATCTTTTCAACACAGTGAGTATACAAGGCAGAATGAAATAATTCCTTGTGCACCAGATGCATCTACCAGCCAGCTTCTACAGAAGCAGACCAATCCTGCACTGGAACAGCATCTTTCCAGTGTGACAGAATAATGCTCAAAAAACACGACCAGCAGCAGCTTGAGGAGTTGCTTTCTGGTTTGCTTGTATATAATCTACATAAATATCTGGTGTTAAAACTTCCCATGAGCTAGTCTGCCCTTCCTATATACACCAAGGATACCTCTTCATAAGGTATACATGTGTAAGTAGTAGACATTCAATGCAGACACTGCAGCTGACAGACCTCTCTTAGCATGTTTCCAGAAAAATAAATGGGAGAAATATACCTTAGACTACTGGAAGGTATTAGCAGAAGTGATAGTATTTCTAAACTGTATATAATCTGAATTTTTGGAAGTAGGAATGAAGAAATAGCCAGGATTATCCTGCTAATAAAACAAAAAAGCTCCTGGATATGAAATAATTCAAGTTTTCTGAGTAGTGTTCACACGCAAATAATAATATCTCCTAAGGCCTCTTACAGCCTTAATTATCCTGCAGTCCTGAAGTCACACAGAAGGGAGACCACAACACTGTGCTTCAGAAACACCATTGCTCCCTTTGTAGTTGAAGCACGTGGTAATAGTCACACTGGCCTATTTTGGAAGCCAGCAGTTGTGATGGAAATATCTAATTCTGCAACAACATTCTGACTATAAACCTCTTCTGTGAAAAACACAGCTATGTATTGCTTTTGTTGCCATTCATTATAGCTTTCCCCATTATAGCTTTCCCCATTATCTCACTCATCAAGAGCTATAACTAAAGATCAAATTTAAATGAACTTTTTTAGTAGCATACATTATCTTAATCAAAATATAAACAAAACCAAGTCATTAGATAATAAGCAAACATGGTTTCTCACGTTTATCATGAGTCAAAGAAGATTTAATATACAGTCTGAATCAAGGGCTCAATATTTCTCCAGGCACTTACTTACACAATGGAGGCAACACCTCATAATTAATACTGTGCCAATTTTTTATACATAGATTTAATATAGCAAGTGATACTATATGAATAAAGATTAGGGTACAATACCTGTCCAAAGTTAATAACACAGTTTCATTCATTTCAGGTATGTCATCAGCTTTAATAGTAATGTTGATTGTAGTATCACTTTGTCCAGATAAGAAAACAACTGAGCCATTAAAAGGACTTATATCATCCTGTGTTACTGCCTTGTGATTAGGACCAGAGGGTCTCAAACTCCAAAACACTGTTGCTTGACCATCAGTCCCATCTCGATGCAATGCAATGGAAACCTGTAAAGCACATGAGTCTGCTGCGACTTGCAAAACAAGATGCAAAAACAATTAACCCTTTGCAAATTACTGTTTGAATATGAGCCTCAAAATATTCACCTTGGGTTTTTACTAATGCCTATGTATAACACCTGAAATGAAAGATGATGTATCAATGAAAATATATACTGAATGTTACCTTTTTAATCATGTAATCCATTATATACTTGGACATATATGTTTATATACACTTAGTGGAGGTGCCAGACTATTAATATGACAAATCCTCTTAGCACTCATAAACACAAAAACCTTTCTATGACTGATTTAACCAGTGTCCACCTCATCAAGAAAACCTAGGTTTTAAATATAACAATCAAAATTTACTCTGGCTGTTACAGCAGAATTCCAGCCTGTACTCTGCTTAAGGAGTGAAAAGCAAGTTCTCTGATTCAGGATTTGAGGGAAGATCTCAGTTAAGACAAATAGGGGGGGGGAAGAGAAAATGTAAGAAAATATATTTTATAAAGGATTTCTCTGGCTGGGATTATAGCATTCAGATGGACAGCAATGCTTTTGAAAATGCTTTAGAACTGAGAAAAAAAAAAAGCATATTTATTAGAAAACAGACCCAGCAAGCTAAGCTACATATTGACATGAAAGTCAACTATAAAACACAAAGATGCTTCCATGAAATTTTGTAGCAAAATCAGTCCTACCCTACAACTGTGTCTTTGCAGCTGGTGAAAGAAATTAAACTGTCTACAGCATATTTTGCTCCTTGTGATCATCAAGACCTAACCAGTTCTAAATTCTTACAGAGAAAGCAAAGTTCACCACACTTTTCAGATGACAAACACACTAATCTTGCTAGCAATTTTCTGCCTTTTTGTTTTTTTAAAGCAAAAGAATATTTGGGATAAGATCGAACTTAGAGGATGGATTGTTTTCACGTTAATTTTCAAATGCTACAGTGGATATAGCAAACTTTGCTTTCTCCAAATAACTTTTCCATACTAAGAGACAATACAAAAATGTTCACTTACGACTGTAGCAGGCAATTCTTCTGGCTCAGAAATAATAATTGGAAGATTGCTGGTAAAGCCTATTTCTCCATTTGCAATATCTGGAGTAATCCTCAAAGAAATGTTTCGAATCTCACCTAATCTAGGACTCACAGGTGGGATAAGAGGAATTCTATTCAGCAGCTCAACTTCTTCCAACTGTGAGAAAAAGTAAGAAAAACTTGAAAAATAAGAAGCCTGAGTACCAAGCAAGAACTATTCTGACATCTTGGAATAAATTTCATATGCAAGGCGCAAAACACTTCCAGAACAAATTTCTCTTACCAGTAACATTGCTATTACAAAAATGTGTAAGTAGCTGTGCAAGAAATTAAATGAATGGTATTAAGCCCCCACAGCAGAATGGTATACCTCTTAAACAAATCATGCACACAACTAAATGTATGGATAAGGAGAACTAGCTTTCTAAACTGGGCAATTCATTACAAGATCTATGAATAGATTTGCCAAGCACTCCAGATGTTGCCCCAACTTCAGGTTTTTGGCATGCATTGATAAAAATCTGCTGAAGTCACTGCAAATGTAATAAATTAGACCTTCTCATGAAGCAAAAGAGTGATTCAATCTTCATTCCTCTCTCAAAAAATGTAAAGTTTTCTCTACTTAAAATAACTAATATGTTAGAATTCCATTCAGAATTGAAAATCAGCACAAGATTTCCAAACTGTAGTCTCCTATTACCATATTTTTGATTGTTTATTTTTTCTAAGAAGAAATTGAAAAAAATTTATTCTATCTTTGAATGGAAAATACCATTTATTTAGCCCATCAGCACCACTGATAAGGAAAGCAGGACTTTCCTTCTTCTACTTGTTTTAGTATTCCTTTCAAATATAATTTATAACACTATGGGATTATGTCTACATGGATCATAATAACAGATATTTCCATGATTGATTTGTATATACTTCCGTAAACATTTCACTTGGTGCATGAATCACCAATGACAACCACCTTTTAACTCCCATTAGGATGTTTTTGCTTGGAGTTATTAGATGCTGCCATGTAAGTTTTCATGGAGAAGGGCAAAATGACCTTATTTAAATACATATAGTTACTATGAATCATCCTTTCAACTGATGAGTTTTAAATCCCTTTGATTCCTAAAACCAATTTATACAAAATACTTGGATTGTATCATATTTTGTTCTACTGTTATTAAAGTAACACTCAAAAATATTCTTGCACATTTTATTTGATGATAGATGGGATTTGTTTTATAAAAACTGTAGTCAGAAATTGATTCTCAACCATACAAGCTAGTTATTGGGATTCCGAGGAACAGAGAGTGGTTCTATTTGTTGCCTTGTTTACTAAGATTTATTTTAGAGTAGGTGGTAATTCTTCAGTTAACACCATGCAGGTGGACCACTATTGTGGTTGTTAGCTCAGTAAAAGTTCTGAAATACTACAGAGCTGAAAGAATTCCCTCTGTTACTATCTGGACAGTAACTTTGAGATAAAAGTAATAATTAATGACATATTATTGGGTTGTTTTTTGGGTTTTTTTTTTTTAAATTCAGTGTTTCCTCTTAAAGCAAATCAGTTCATGAGGAAAAGAATGGACTGTGAACTGAATAACACCATGCAGTTTATAAAAATAGTTAAACTTCCTCACCATACCAAAAGTAGTCTGCACATCAAACAAAAGGTTATTTAATTGAATATGTCACTGAAGAATGTTAATCTCACATTTTCAGTTGCTCTATCTGTTCTCTGTAAGCTTCTTTTCTTCCTCCACCCCTTCTTCCCCAATTCCTGAGTTGATCCCTTACTGGGCCTACTACAAACTTTGTGATCTTATTCTAAACATGTTTGCTCTCATTTATTCACAATGTAGAAGGATTATCATAGTGATAAATAAGAATATTTTTCTTCCCTTTCTAAAGGAATTATTTGTGTTAGAAATTGTCTCTGATTTTGAGTACTCAAATTAAAAGATTTTTACAGTTAATGGAGAAAGTACAGAACATACATCCTATCTCCCTGGAATCTGCAGTTTGAAAAGTCAGGCCATCTTCAGATCACATGAAGATGGTAAGGCACAGTAATCTATTTTAATATTTCAGAATCATATTTCCTACCTAGCTGTGAACATAGAAAAGAGTGTGTGCAAGTAAAGCAATAATATGATTCTGGCAATATTTTTATATTTTTTCTCTCTCACTCTTTTTTTTTTTTTTTTAATAGAATGTAGGGGGAAGGAGGTGGAGGGAAGAAATCTTTTCCAGTAATCACAACATCTTTGGTAGACTATAAAAAAAAAAAAGAAGACCAAATTTTACATTTATGATTTCACATCAACATCACCATTTGAAAATCTTGAAGACACCTGACTTAAAATGAAAAGACTAAAAAGAACTAAGAAATGACTTTGAGATTTCTGCTTTGTTTGTGCCAAGTCATCCCCTTGTCTGTGTATCAGGATTGCACTCTGGGCTCATGATCCCAGACAGAGGCAATAGTTAATCAGAGGAAGTAGAGATTATGTGGTAGTCTTAACTGTAGATGAACAAATAAGTATAAAAATTACTGATTACAATGCCCAGAATCTCCCACAGCAGCACATCTGAATATTAACTTGCTAACATGTATGCAAATCTGGTTTTCTCCACTGAAAAATGAAGGAAAAAAAAATCATTGGAAAATAAAATCTTTCTTTAAACATTTTTGTGGAAAACAAAAATGTAATTAGTACATAATTATGTAATTAGTATATAATTATTAGGGAAGAAAGGTCTTTACAGTATATTTGTGGAGACTGTATCTAAATAAAAGAAGGCTTTTTTGCTTCAGAACTAATAAATTCCTTTTTCTTTTTTAAACAGGCAAAATCATTTTTATTAAATTAAAAGGGAAGGAACCACTACTATTTTATATCCTTGATATTACATGGACTAAAAAACCGCCCCAAGATACAGCTGAGATACCTGTATGACAAAATGAGCTCCATTTTGAAGAAATGCATCATTTCGTATTGGTATATTTATAGTAGCTTGTGCTTTTCCTTCTGGAAAGATGAGAGTACTTCTTCTAGACATATTTAGAATGCCACCTTTTGCTCTCTCAGGATCCAGAGCTCCAGCTGGAATATACAGTGCAGTATAAACCAACTGCACATCTCCAACTGTTCCTCTTTCTCTTGCAAAACTCAAGGATAAAAAGCGTCCCATTGGATTACTTTCAATCTTTTGATCCTCCAAAGGATGGAATTTTATTACGCCATAAACATCATCACTGTCCTGAATGTAAAACAGAAGCTGCAAAGCAGAAAACAGCATGCTGTATTACTCTATGCCATAGTTTCATGCCTTCACAAAAGCATCTCCCGACTGTCCTTAGTAAACTGGCATCAGGAAAGAAATCAGATTGACAGCCCCGAAGTGTTCTTTATACACAAGAAGCATCACACTGAAAGTGACAGCTTTCCCACTATGTATCATCACACGTGCCAGAATGAGCTCTGAATAACTGATTTTTTGGTTCAGCAGCCAAAGTGAATAATTTAAAAAATGTTTCATATTGTAAAGAATTTAATTTTATTCACCAAGCGCATTCCAAACACTTTTGAGAAAGACAAAGCAGGGACTTGAGTCACAGAACTGTCAGCAATTCTAGCTACCCTTTAATAGTTCAGAGGTTACAGTCTTAATCACCAAACCTTCCCCTTTACTTTCCCCTTTTACAGAGTAGTTACTCTGTAAAACGTTTCAGAAATATTACAACAGCAAATGAGCAAGTGAAAATAACTTTCTTGTCCTCTGTTAGAAAGCAGTGACTCGATACAGAATTTATTCAATGCTATCATTGCACACTGGGAATAATCTGAACTGAAAGCTACCACAATAAAAAGGTCTGGCATTGTACATTTTATTCAGCCAAATACTTCAGATATGGCTCTACACACTAAGATTTTATTAAGGATTACTTTGCTTGATTTTTATCCAAGACCAAACCCTTTCATCTGTTCAGCTACCCCACCAATCAATCAATGCTATTAAAACTGGTAAAGTCTTTGTGACACATTAGTACCTTCTCCAAAAGAATTCTAAAAGTAAACTTACCTCAGATGGCTCACTGACTTCTGCACCTCCCTGTATTGTATGATCTAGGAGTTTCAGAAGATAAGGCTCTGCCTCCTCTGGTATATCATCATCAATAATGTTCAGATGAAGTGTCACCAGCATCTGTCCTTGACCAAAACTTATCTCCCCTGCCTCTGGAAGCAGGTCTGCAGTCACAGGTGAAGGGTCAGTGCTATTTCGGATTATAACCCAGGAAACAGAAACATTTCCATGTGTTCCACCGTTTCTTACAATTGTGATTCCTTCAAACCTACGGTTTTGAACAAAAACAAAATCCCAGAAACCATAATTACTATTGTCATGTATGATTATCAATTCCCTAAAATAATTACACTGACCGAAGTGGTATAAATGTTAGCTGCTTGCAACTGACATTTGACTCAAGGGTTACAGTTTTTGAAATTATAACACATACATAAGACTTGATCATTTACTCATGAGTTCTCTGTAAAATCTCTGAAGATATGTGTTAGATCTCACTTTATTTACAGTAAGAAAGATACTGAGAAGTGAGTGGAGTCTTGCCATGTTTTACATTTGTCTTGAGAAATACAAATCAAATTTCAGAAAATTTTAGTCTATTCTACATCATGAACAGTCATAAGGCATGAGCACTGAAATAATTATCTTGAATGAACTGTTTGCCTCTGTACTAAAAATATATTCAGTTACTGATATTTATGATACTGGAAATATAGTGTGTTGCCTGCATCTGACAAGTGCATGACTACAACAAAAAGTCTGGAAATCATGGCTTAAAAACATTTAGAAAGCAGGATTTATTTCTTAACTGTGTATAAAAAAGAAAAATTAATACGCAAGTGCTGGGCCCTACATACCATTATATATTCTTTCAAAATTTCTCATAGTATGATAGTTGAGGCATTATTTGTTTCTTTGGGGATGAACTACCAGTAATTAGCAGTGGACTTTTTAATTGCGATTATTAATATTGTGTATAAATCTGCCTATAAAATTTGTACAGAGGTTTGATTTTAATTTCTCTGTAAAATTACAAATATTTAAATTGTTTTTGAGTTTAAGGCAACTATTTCATGGGAGATGCTGAACACTTTTTTTTCCTTTAGTCAGGGACTGCTTTTATAGATAGTAAATACAAATATTCCACCAAGGGTGGAAGATATAAATCTATTTCCCATGAAACTGTGTGTAGCAGTATCACAACTTCACTGATTTTACCTTTAGATTAAAGAGTTTTCACTATTCTGATAATGTGATTGAACAGATATGGCTTATTTACATGCAGCTTATAGGTATTAAAATACTTTTTCTATAATTAGACATTCCTACTTCCTTGAAACCTTTGTAGATGTAGCTGATAATAACAACACACTAATTGATTACTACATTATATTTTAGTAGTGATTTTATAATTACTTTAATGATATCCTACGGATGCTTAACAATTACAGACAAATCTCTTAAACAGACTAGATACTAGAATTTTAGATCTGTAGTACCTTGAAATTTGGTCTTCATCAATGATAACAGTGTGAGCTAACAAAACACTGTGGATTGACAGCACTCCATAGGGTTTATCATTCGGCTGGATAGTGACATGAACAACAGACGGATAAATCAAAACAGCATCTCCCCGCAAAGTGTCTTTAAGAAGCATAATCTGAAAGGTCTCAGCAATTTCTGGTATGGCATCATCAAGAATCTTAAATTTCAAATACGTTTCATGAACTAGAGGTGGGAAAACAAGAGTTGTATTTGGCTGTAGATCTAGGAAGTCTACATTAAGCTGTGCATGTGCAGTTGAATCCCCAGTTATGATGGCGTAACTGACGGAGACTTCGTCTTCATCAGGTCCAATTAATTTTCCACTGATATCCTTACCACGAACCACTTGGATTGTTACCACTTCATCTTCCTCAGGCACCATATAAGCATTCTGAACAAAACGCACGGGACTGTCATTTTTCCTAATGTTAATCCAAACAGAATTTTTTGTGTTGTTGATTTCAGCCCCTCCTTCCACGCTCTTCAGACAAACAACAAAGATTTCATCATTTTCAGGTACCTGGAAAAACAGTATTAGCAATTACATTTTAAATATATTCAAAGTCACATTTTAAATATATTCAAAACACTTATACTCAGAAAAATTTGGCTTACGTATTTTGCCAAAGAGTGAAATGATACCAACTTGAAAGTTCATTTCATATTAAAAAAACAGGAGAACAGTCTTGCTTTTAACTTTTGCTAAAAATCCTTTTCAAAATTTAATGTCTCTATCTCCCAAAAGATACTTCTAAAAGACAGTAGAAGATCGAACAAAACACAAATAAAAATTAGTCAAGAATCAGAAAAATCTTCATCTTTACAGCTTGAGAGTATAAGGAGATGAATTTCCATTTTGAAAGCCACCTCTACTTGGAAAAAAGTGTTCCTCTCCATTACTTAGATTTAAATTTTCTTTTTTCTGATGTTGATTCTGATCTACCTCTATATGTGCCTGAGACAATACAACAACTGTATAGAACCTACCTTGGCCCATCCATCCCTATACAATTGGAATCCTTTGTTCAGACATACCCACAAACCCAGACAAAATTTTCAGCATAGACCTGACAAAGTGTTTGCTTGTTCTTAGCAATAATTTAGATTTTGGTATTTCTACAAAACCGTATCTAAAACTACATTTTACTTCTAGCTATTTCTTATCTGATGCCGGAGTCAATAAAGAATGGCTTATAAACCACAAATTACTGAATTAAAGATAAGATTTTCACTATATATATACATTTATTTATATTTATATATATATATATATTTATTTATATTTTATATATATATATATATATATATATATATATGGACAAAAATGCTGTGATGTGATTCCTGGATATCCTGTGCAGAGCCAGGAGTCAGAAGTTGGACTTGATGATCCTAATGGGCTCCTTTCAACTCAGCATTTTATATGATTCTGTATTTTATTCCCCAAATCTTGATTAGCTACAACTATCAAACTGAAAAATATTGTTATTTTATTAATACATATAAATAAAATGTAAATATTTAAAAATTATTTGTGATATTTGCATTTCATCCTTACTGTGGACTACTGGAAACCCGTAGTATTTGCTTCTGAGAGGGATTCTAGGACAAAATTACAGTTTCTGAAAACCTTGCTGTCCAATATTTCTTTCTCTTTCACATTCATTTGTTTGTTGGCCACCCTCAGATCCTTTTCTATGCCTAGAAGAGTGGGCATGGTAGTTTATACCAATTCAGTTCCTTTGTCTTGCATCACTGAATAACATTGTTGACTGTCAGGGTTTGCTGTCAGTGGGAGATCTGGAGGATCTCAGCAACCAGCCTCCTATACTGAAGTACAACATGGTTGATCTACCTCATTAAAAATAATACTAACTTCTGTTTCATTTAGTTGACTAACTAATATTCCATCTGCCACCATTTAAAAATATACATTTAAGAGAGTCAAAATGTATCCACAACTTTAGCTGTAGTTTACATCTTAACATCTCTACATCTAAACAGGACTTTTTGGAATTCATAATAGCATCATTATTGATCAATGAAAAAACCGGTCAGACTTCAAAGACAACAATATAAAAAAATTCAGTGCTAATTTGCCTCTTTCATTTTCTGTTAAAAATTTTCCATTATTCCTCACTAGAAAAGGAAATGTACACAATAAAATGACTATAAATGTACTACTGTAGAGATCAGAGCTGCAGCTGCCTCAGTTTTGTAGGAAAAAGGCTTTGCAATTCAGAACAATAGCTGTTACAGTTTTTCTTAACTTCAGATCTTAACACCTCAAATTTTAAGTTCTGAGAGTAACATTGAATGCTTGTGTATTCCATCATCATCATCAGTAAAGGATTTTTATACAAAATTAACTTTTTGTGTACAGATGTGGAAGACTTCCAGTGACTGGACCACCACAGCTATACAGATCAAACTTTGTGTGAAAGAGCATTAAGAGTACTTCTCAGAGGAAAAATAAATCATGTCCTCCCCACAAACCTAATGAATTCTTTTCATATACAAGTTACAGAAATAATACATCTAATCTGAAAGAGCTATTTCTACACAGCAGTTTGGCACAGTCTGTTAATATTAGTATCAGTATAGATTTGGGAGACTATTTTTCAAAATTAACAGAATTATGCAAAAAAACTGCTTTAAAGTTTTGACACTTTTGACACAGGCACTTTTTTTCCCTATGTAATTTTTGAGTGAATTTCCTTATCAAGTTGTTCAGTATCATGTTCATACAGAAAAGTTAAATATAGAAAGGTCAATCTAATTGATGAACCTGTGTCTAGCTAAACAACATCATACTTGACAAAACAAGAACCTCACTATTCCATCTGAATGAAAATATAATGCTTTCTTAATTATTTATACTTTTACTGTACAGCACCTAACAGATCTAGTCAGAGCAGTCAATTCAGAAAGTACCGAATAAGCTCTTACTAGGTAATTTCAGAAACTAAAAATATTAATTGATTAGAAATACAGAGGCAACATTAAAAAGATAAAATAATAGCCCACAGAGACAAAACTGAACTTCACTTTATGAAGCAGAAGGACTTCTAACCCTGTTTAAACCAAGCATTTTTATAATATACAAAGTCCCTCCAGAACAGCAGTCAATCTATACATCCAAATCAAAAATGTCAGCATGTTTTTACCTGATCATCAAGCACTGTTAAATTATAAATCAACACTGATCTCCCAGGGGTAAATGTAATATTTCCTCTGGCTGGACTTAGGTCTTCTTCAGCTGCATTTGGTCCATCTTCTATCTGCAAACAATTGATTTTTATGATAAGAATATATAGAGCATGCATGAAAATCTTGTACAATAGTCAATATACAGTGTGTGAAATGCATTAAAAATTGCTGTTTATTCAGTCACCTCCTGATCATATGCATACATTCAGTTGTGAAAATCTATTCTTTTTTTGCATATGGTGTAAATCAGAGTAGACACTCGGAAGAAATTACATATTGCCAGAGAAAGAGGAAGAAAACTACTTCCACACAGGCCTTCGAGAATTCTTTGGTATCTACTGATGCATAACTAACTCTTTTAAATAACAGAAAGGGTAGTCCTTTACTTTTAATTTAACTAACATTTCCTAATCAGTTTAAAGACAATAGAAATTACTTGGTTTGTGACCTTTCTATGTTGACTTGTGAAATTAAGGAAATTACAATTATTACCAAAACTTAAAAAAAATTACTAAGACCCATAGAGGTAATATATTAGGGTTTTGTTTTAGAAAATCTTGTAAATTTTTTTCAACATATGAATATAAACTACATTTTGAGATTAACCTGCTAAATTGGACAGATAGGAAAATTCATAGGATTTTTAAAACAAATATATCTGCAATAAATAACATAAAGAATCTCCAAACATTATCTATACATGCTGTATTTAGCATGCAATAACATCCAGTACAATTTTTTTGATACATCTAGATTAAATCTTTCACGACAACTGATAAAGAAATTTTGATATGAAAAAGAATTACCTGTAATTTTAAAGAATGTAATAGAACCAGAACTAGACAGGGAAACACACCTCCCCCAGCCCCAATAAAGGCAATAAGTATATCTCATTCACATGAAGTATGTGAGTAATGGCCTAAATATTCAAGTAATGATTTTGGAAGTTGAAATGTCTGGGAATTCAAACTGCAGTCTTATGGATACAGAACTTCATTAAATATTGAACTCTACATTTATATGTTTGAAGGTGGCACAAGCACCTTCAATAGAGTTTATATACACAAGAAATTTCTTGCACACTCAATAGACATAGTTTGCTACTAATACTAAAAAATACAGGTTCAAACATCTTCCTAAAAGACAGAGAATATTCTTTTTTTAATATATCTTTATTTTTTCCTAAATTAAGAAGTTAGATAACTGCAGTATTTTCCATTTGAAAGGTACTATCCTTCCACTTTATAAAACAGATTTAACAAATGTAGACATAAGTATTTAGTCCTTTCACTTCATTAAACACTTTTGATAAGTTATGATTATGGCCTCACAGCTTCATGGAATAGACAAAGGTATGAAGCCTTTTTGATAAACTCACCTCAAAAGTTACAATGACCGTCCCATAGGTTCCTCTCTCCCTAATTAGAGTGAGAGGCACAAATTCATTTCTGCCCCTAGGCTCATTCACTGTGATTAAGGCAGACTAATGAGGAAAAAAAAAGGACAGGCAATCAGGCACAGACCAAATATCACAGCAGAAGGAAGAAATTGTTACCATAGAAATACCAAGCTCCCACAGACAAGTTAATCCAATCTGCAAATCAGTCCATTGATGGCATATATTTCCTAGCAACCAATTAGTTAAGCTAATAAAAAGTTTGAAAGTTTTGAGATTAAAAATTATCATAATGTATGTAGAGTGTGTTTTCTTGGTTTTTGTTCTTTTTTGTAAATTAGCATAGTTATGATAGACTAAATTCTGGCATATGAGCACTGGTCATATTTACAGGCGTTCCTAACCCTATCAAAAATAGTTTTCCTCCAATAAAAACTCATTTGTTAGATAACTAGACAACAGACTCCATCTCTCAAACTGTTACAGCTGAGAGATTTCAAAGACTTACAGCACTTCAGGGAGCAGCATGTTTTAATACTGTGGCATTAAAAATTTTTCATATTGGATTTTCTTCAGGGAAGTCTTTTAAAAACTATATTGCCACAATGCAATAAAGCATAGTTTTTCATTCTGCTAACACAAACTTTGTATTATCGCAAATATCCTCCATACCACTAGAGTCACACCACTCTTATCCCCAGAAGGTACTATAATATGCATACATCAGGACACTGCTCCTAAAGCTTGAGAGTAAAATATAAAATTTCTCACTTAAGATGGGAAAAAAGGTATACATTCTTAAAATCTCCAAGCCGTCTCTTTAGTTTTCCTATGATATTACTGCTCATTTCTTCCTTAGGATACTGATGGGCAATGGGACTGAACAATTTCTAAAAATTTTATATTTAGATAAGCAACATAGATATTCATCCAAGTTTGAGGCTCTCAGGACACACCTCAACATTAAAAGCATATAAAAATATTAAAGCTGTATATAGGTATGAATTACATACATATGTATGAATTATCTCTAGAGATATTTTCAGAGGTGAAACTCAGAATCTGTATCCAAGGAATTTGGTGAATAACTAACCAGCATCTTTGACAATTTCACCTTTATGTTTTCTAAAATGTTCTAAAATATATCATATAAAAAGTCATACCATGTTAAAAGAAATTATTCCAAAGGCATTGTCATTTGATAAGATTGTTACAGTGACAGATTTGGGTGAGCCAAGCTTTATTCTTGCAGATGGTTTCTAAAATTAAAACCAAAATAAGAATTAAGTATGGTGAAGGAAAAAAAGGCATTTTGATTTTACTGTCTCTTAAGAGTTAATATTAGTTTACAAAAAGCGTGTGTCTTTTTATTATATATCACAATGAAAACTGTTTAAAGCAATAGAATGCACTAAAATAATTCCTAATTACTGTGGAAATACACTGTATACACTGAAATACAGTCAAGAATAAAGTGCTTGAAACATACTTTGCATATTATTAACAACAGTTTAACAATTATTAACAACCTATCAATAGGAAACCATACATGAAGCATCTAACACTGCTAAGAATTCCAAAGTTGTTCTTTTTTCCCTAATATTTGTATAAAACTGAAACATTGAAGCTATTATAGTATACCAGCTAAAGGATATACTGAGATAGCAGCTATAAGAAGTAAGCCTTTATAGCATTGTAAAATTGAGCTGCATTTAAAAATCTAAGTAAGAATGAAGGGAAGATATGTATTTTTATATTCACTGCAAACATCCCCATAGACATGTAATATTTGCAATGAAATAGAAAATTTGTTTTTCTGAATTGATATCTTACTAAGTCATGAACTGTTAGCTAGCAATATATGAATGTGAACCCTTCTCTTGTAGCATATCTCCTGTGAGACAGAACAATATGAAGAAATTTATTGGTAAATATTTATAAAACCATTTGGATTTAGATATGTCACATTTAACCTCTGCTTCTGGAGGACTGGAAGTCATCCTCTTTTTCTGCTCCTTTCACCCTCTTCTCCACACACACTCTAGATGGGAAAACAGGAAGGCTGAGTCTTCTCAATCCGACTGTTCTGGGCTCTAGTACACCTTCAAATGTCCACAGCTGAATCCAATGCTTGTTCAAGTGTCATTCACAGCAACATGACACAAAGACATCCACAGAAATGCACTTTCTGAAGGGCAAAAAGCATCATCCTGCTTGGACTCCAGATTTTAGTCCTTACCTATTACTGTTCACAAGCTGTAGAAATCTATGAAATACCATTCACCTATATTAGATTAGCCATTGCTTTCTGTGGAATAGACACATTGAAAAATTCAGACTTACCAGTAGTGTCAAGTGAAATGTGAATGTCTCATCCGCCTCTGGAAGATCATCATCACAGACAGATATATACACTGTTCGGTTTGTTTCTGTATCAGGTATAAATGCAGCTGCATATGTGTCAAAAAAGTCTCCTGTGTCTTCTCCATCAATCTGCAATAAACACACAACCAAATGTCACCTTCTTCTTTCTTCAACATGTTGTATATTATCATTCTAGACTCACTCAAATAGACTTCATACACTCTTTGTTGTACATAATTCTTTCCACAATTTCCCCTGCTGTCATACAGTTAATTTCTGGACAGAGGGTACATAGATAATAAGCCTTTTTATTCATGCTGAGTAAACAGGTGAAAACAAAACAATAACATAAACAGAACACTTTCTTCAGAATCATTTATGACTTCTACCCTGCAATTTGGTATCTTTTGCATAATGTACCATAGCAAAAGGTTTTTTATTGAAAATGCTATGCCTGTACAGGAAACAGACATCTGTACACCTCATAATACTCTACATGAATTAAAATTACCTTAGGTTGTAACTGCCCTCTGCCTTCCATTCTAAGCACTGGAAGGAGCCTAGGCATTCAACCTAGATTAACAATTTGGTTGCCAGAATTGGCGAGATTAAGTCTTCTAAAAAGAACTTCCCTCCTTTCATCTCAGTCAACAGAAGAAAATTCCCCTGATTCTGCTATAAGGTGATTAGAGGAGAGATTACAAAGGCAATCACATAAAAACAGCGAAGGGTGTAGACTAAGTTTGCAGTTGGGCACTGAGACTAAATGGAGAGAAGCCATTGAATCAGCATAGCTGCCAAACCTGAATCATCCTTCTTTATAAGCTAAAGGCTTGAAAGAACCATTTTGAAAAAGTCTATTCTTCCTTTCAGAACAGTGAAATTAGAAGTTCAGAGAAGAGGAAACAAAGGGATTTTTGTGAGTCTCACTTGTCTCTCTTATCAGTCACACTTGCAACTCTCCATGTATCTGAGTCCAACGTTGATAACTTTAAAAAGTTATCAACAGTTACTGAGAATATAACTGCCATGGTTTCTTACCGACACAATTGCTGTGATGTTAGCAGGCTTTCCTGTCCTTTCAATTACAAGACGTATTACAGTTGTACTTGTTTCATTGACTACAAATTCTGTTTGTCCGCTGAACTTCACTTCTGTTTCTCCAGATGCGAAATAAATGAGCAAAGCAAAGAGCAAATAAACTAATAAAGAAGCAGAGGGCATCCCTATGGAAAAATGATATTTTAAAAAAAAATGTGAATCACAATTACATAAAGCTTTTGTGGTTTTCCTTACCAATCCAGTTGACCCCTCCCAACTCTTTACATACCACGATCATCTTGTGAATTTCAAAATGAGATTAAACATTCAGAAGTCTTCAATACAACCAAGTCATATAACACAATTATCATGTGTATCTAATTCTATTTTAATAATTTTCATTTAGTAATTTTCTAGACAGTATTTATCAACTTCTTCCAGTGGAGAAATAAGGAGCTTATTTTAAGAAAAAAAAAATTACATTATGACAACTGATTTAATTTCCAATCAAGAATAATTAGCTTCAAGGCTGACAGTTCAACTTCCACTTTCTTTGCTCTCTATACTGTTTTTAAAAGCACACAAAAAAATTACATGAAGGGTGAAGAGTTGGATACTTGCAGTCATCTCACAGATCATTTTCTAACATCTTATTCACCATGAAATATCCTTACACATTTGCATAAGTACTTGTGTCTTATCCCATGATCCTTTCATGTATTCCTGTCCCAGAGAACAACTGTGATGCTTTGCAATTGCAATCTTCGTACAACCAGACTTTGATTTTTATTTGTTTCTGCACAACATCTAATATTGTCTGTTAGGATATGCAAACTTAAAAGCAAGGTTTTCTCTTACATTCTCCATTTCTCTTACATCAGAGTCCAGTTTTGTGATGTAAAATAAAATTTTAAGTCCCAGCGAAGTCATTGGGTGTTGATATTGTGAAAAACTTTTAAAAGAGTCTAGCACAACAAATTTCAAATGGTTGCATTGTTCTGCAGAGGCTTACACTGTAGAGCGCTGACCAGAACTGAGAACATGGATGCTGGATAGGGCAAATTTCTGTCATGAGGATCTTAGAAGTTTGGGAAAAAAACCGAGAACAAAGTTGTGCTCTAAACACCAAAATGCATTACAACATCAAACGCCAATTGAATTCGATCTCTCACCAAGCTTCTTTTAATCTATAATCACTATTTTACCTTATTACTTCTTAAAATTTCTGTACAAAAGTTACAAGCAGTATTTTTGTAATTACATATATAAATAAAATGTCACTTTGCTTAAAATTATCCTTCCAAGAGTTACAATTATCAGACAAATCTGGTCAATTGCAGTTGTATAAACCATGAAGAACATATTACATTAATATTTGCATACTACTAATATTTTGTATCAGACACGTTTGCAAAGCAGTTTGCTCTCATTATTTAAGAGTTGTAGTTATGAATATTTAGTCATAATTCATCACTAAAACAGCAAATGTCATGAATACATTAAACACATTTATGTAAAATGTGTGTCAAAATTTGAAACAGAACTGCGGTCCAGAACATACTCTGAATGTTTTATGTTTGTAGTCATACAGTTTTAATCCTGGACTGAACGGAGAATAAAATAGCCTTCAGACCACTAAAACTAACACAGCTTCAGAAAGACTTCCAGTTTTTGATTTACCTTTCAACAAATTCTGTCTGAGCAAGGACAGCTTTTATATTGTGAGGACTTGAAATAAACTGCTTTCAGGCAAGCTAAAGAACAAAAAGATCCACAGACATGGCTTATTAACTACGTATAAGCTGGAAGTACAGTCAAGAAAACTACCAATGTTTTTCAGAGCACTCACAAGGAAAGACTGGTGGACTGGCAAAGTTAGTTGATTTTAAGTACCTGTAACAATAAATTAATCTAGATCTGTTGAACATCACAGAAGGAACAGCCAAACAAAAAAAGTAAGTGCAAAAAATAATTTTCTTTATGAAAATTTATGACTTATGAAATTATATTAATTATAATTTATGAAAGCAGCTATTCTTTACACCACACACTTGAATAGTGTCTGATTATTTCTGAAAAAATGTCACACACTAATGATTTTGCTGCGTAGCTTCATACTTCTCTAAACTTTTATTACCAGGAACACAGTCCCTTAAAGATATCCATGGCTCTTGTTGGGAATTCAGTGTGTAACAGACCAACAGAAACAATGCTTGATTCTCACATATCTATCCATTCAGTAATTCTAGTGCAGCAAAAACTTACAGTTGGAAGCAAAGATAATATATATATATATACATAAGCCCCCTGGGACTTCAAATTATCAGCACTTCCAAGCTACTTCTTTTCTAGTTTTATGTGGAATTGTTCTGGAAAAAAACCCAACCAAACAAAAAAACCTTCAAGCTGGAAAGAGAAGAGCTGTCTAGCTTCTGTAAACTCTCAGACAATTACACGGTCTGCAGATGAAGACATCA
Source organism: Cettia cetti (assembly GCA_013401135.1). Taxonomy (NCBI): domain Eukaryota; kingdom Metazoa; phylum Chordata; class Aves; order Passeriformes; family Sylviidae; genus Cettia; species Cettia cetti. The sequence continues at coordinate 42,530 of VZUI01001273.1, forward strand.
TCCACACAAAACTGAGGAATTTGTTGACCTTTTAGCTTCAGCTGTTACCTTGTCAAAGACTTCACCAATACCTTCCCACGGTACATGCTTCTAGTAAATAATACTGAAAACATGATCCTTGAGGGCAAGATTACAAAGTTTAGAATTACCTGAATTCTATTACTTCTACTAGAGAGCATTCTAAAACTATAGGATTACTCCTGTGGAACAAGAGAAGTTTCACAATCATACCATCAATTATTCAGCTGGTGTGCATCCTTCTTTGTTACGTTATTTGTACTAAGATTTACTTTGCACAGCCTGACAAAAGTAGTTTTTACTCTATTTATAAAAACTAAACCTTTAAAATGGTGATTTTTTTTTAAATTGATATGATGTAATATAATTAAAATACCATACATCAAAACTAAAAGAATGCAGAACAAATTTATTCAAATAGCAGAAAACATATAGCTCCCAGTATTTTACTTTATTAAAAATGAACTCACTTTGTACACTAAATTCCTCCATAAATTTATATGGGAACACAATTCGTTCTTTACTAAGTATATTGCATAACATTCAGCAGAAGCTTTTGTAAGATCAGGGATTACAAGAGGACTCTTTCGTACTTCCCTCACCTCATTAAACCACTGGTGACTCTAATTTATAACTTTTTTTTTTAAATTAAGCTGAAACGCTAGTCCTTGTTCTGCTAAATTTTGGTAAACCATGCATTTGGAGATCAGGTATTCCCCTCTGTTTCATATTACTGAGTTCATTTCTCTGTATCCAGAATACTGACATATTCTAGTTAAATTAGTTCAATGAGCCAAAGTCCTAGAGATGTTTTTACGACAACTACAAGCAATAGAGCATCACACATCTTTTTTGTTGCTATGCTCTGACTTAAGCTATTTCAAATAATCATTTGTGGTATCAGTAGTAGTTTGAAACAATGCTATGTACTGAGGCCTAGATGATGTTTTCAAGTAATTTATAATAAAAATTTCTAGCGTCAAAACTAAACCATACCTTTCAAAAACAATCTAGACATTTTAATGATGTTAAAAGATCCCATTCTTCAACCATATCATTTTTAAAAAGTAAAGAAATCTAACTCAATTCTAAATTATGATCCCTAAAATATTCTTTTAATATGCATTTTATGGCACTATTTGAAACATATTTGTATTTTCCACTAAAATATTTCCATGTTTTATTCTAGTGTAGAATGTGTAGAATTGAACAAATCATATACTGATTCCACATAGTAATTTCCACAATACTGTCACAATTTATATAAGGAATAGCATTTCAATCTGTTGCCCAGTTGGAGTCAACTGGTGAATCACTAGGATTAGCTTGCTGCTTTCAGTCAGTTTCTAGAACAAATTTCAGATGAAGACTTTAAGGTTTATAAAGAATGAATGGTCTTTTCTGCAGATTTTTACACCAGCTTCTGTGCTTAATAAATGAAACCCTTAAGAATAAAAGATCTCTGTTTTCTTTGAAGTATGAGGGAATCTATAGCCCAATGAAACACAGAGAAATCAAGAAGGGAAATGAAAGGACTGCTCAAGATTAAAAATCTGAAATGAAATAAGCATAAAATTCAAGACAGGAAATGGGAAGTGGCAAAAGAAAGACAGTTCACAGACGAAGTAGCAGATGGAACATGGGATTAAGTATTCTCTACCTCAGAGTTGTTGCTGCTGTTTACAGAAGGAGCAGTGAGCCGAATTAGCACCATTCCTACCCAGCAGCTACAACTGATTTACCTGGTTTACCACTTGCCCATCATCACACAACTCACTGTATATTTCAAAAGCCCACAGACACAGAGGAACAAGAATGAGTCCACTTAAACATGCTGCCAAGTCTCTTATTAAAAAACTGGCATGCCTAGTCCTTTGCATTGAGTACAGATATCAGTGGTTGCCAGAGAGAAGACTATTCACAGCAGAGATGTCAGCACCAACAGCATCTTTGGCTGAATTCAATGGGAGACAGATGCATGTGCTCTTTGATACATAAAGTGGGGATTGTCTGTAGTACACAGGAACAGTATAGAGCAAGAAGTTTCACAAGGTCATTGTCATTGCTGCACCTGTTACATAAACATATTAAAACTGCATATTTTCAGCATTTTTATTTTACCATTCTCAGAACCTCTTGACATTTAGAACAGTATTGGAAAACAACCTGGGAATGCAGCAGGGATTGTAAAAAGTTTGATTTACTAAAATTCTCCTTTCTATGTTATCAAGGTTCCAAATTAAAGGAGAAATATTTTATCTCAGACTTGTTTTTTTCCTTGCCTCTAAGTTCCCATAGTTCATACGTGTAAAAAAAATAGGACACAACAAAACCCAGCATATGGCTAGCAGACATGACCCAAGCCTGCTCTGCTGGTTGTTCTTCCTTCTTTGGTTTGGGCTTCTTATTTAGATGTGGAATAAGTACATCACTCACTCTAATACAGATTTGAAAAGAGAGTTTACCAAAGGTGCTATTTCAAAACAGTATCCATCTACATCCCCTTTTTGCCTTCAACCTGCTTCAAGGCAAATAAAAAGTGAGAATAATGGCTTTGTGTGCATCCTTGAACCACGCTAATAGTTTCAGAGCCTGTCTCACCAGTTTCTATGAGCATTCTTCAGTGCCACTGAATGTCTCTGTTTTCTGCTCTTCTACATTTTCCTGTATTTCTCTTTACTACGAAGGCATGTCAGATACCTGACATTCCCTTTCTTATTACTAACATTGGAAAGTGCTAACCAAAGCACAAATCCAGACTACTAGGTATAAAAATTGCCTTGATCAGCTTTCACTATCCTGAGGTTTTTTGGTGTCAGTTGCCTTCTTCCCTAGTCACTACTGCTGCCATGACAGAACAGTACCACAGTACATCAGGTGCTAAAAAGATTAATCTGCATTTGAAATTAATGACACTGACATCAGTCAATTATTCCCATAACCACTTTTCTTTTTCTTTTGCAATTTTTTTTTTTTAATTTTTGTTACCTATTACATATGTATTACTGGGAATGGCAAATTTAATGCAACCTGAACATCTTCATATGATAATTCTTGCTCATTCAGTTACCCTCTCTTGGAAAAGGCATGAACCCTTCAAAATAGACATTTTTCCTAAGGAAGAAAGTATGCTTAATTTGCCTGCCACTATGTTTATATTTACTAGTCAGGAAGGTACATCTTTCATCACAGCCAGGAACCAATACATAAAGCAGTAAAGGTGAAGCCAAGAGAGAGGCATAAGGAGAAATCCAAATCATCTCACTCTGTTTTTAGAGGCCACTCAGAGCTAAGAAGTGTAAGAAGTCCAGGGAACCCCATTGCAAGTTTTCTGATAATTTCTTTTCATTTTCTCAGAAGAATTTGAGTGGATCTAAACTGCATTCTTAATTTTTATGTTCCAAAATATATAGTCATTGCTGAAGAACCAAATGTTATCTCATATGTCAGTCAGGTAATGCTAGACATTTTCTGTGGTAACCATTCGCTGTAATTCTAAGCAGGAATTTGTTATTCCTAAGCAGGGAATAAAGGGCAAAACTCTCAAGCACTGAAGAATCCAGTACTTCTAGCAGCAAGCAGAGATAACACAAATCTTCTACAAAAATTTGCAGTAACCTTATCATTTTCATGTCAAACAGAGAACCAGGAAATAATTTTGACTTGCTCTAAGATCTGGATTATGTTTACCCACAGTACCTCCAATGCAACAACTTGGAGCTATTAAGGCTACTTTCAGTTTAGAACAGAGATCAGAGACTGATGTAAATAAACTTTGGCTGAAATCTGTTAATTAACAACATTAAGAAATACACTAATAGAGATCTAAATTTGCTTAATGTTAAAGTGCACTGACCTCATCTGCATAACTTTCAATTTATCTCATAAAATTGACAAGAATCTATCTGTATATAGGTCTAACTACATACTGTGAAAAGCAAGACATTATTTTTGAACATTCCTACTTACAGTGTAAGTTTAAGTAAAAGGTAAATATTTAGTTTTCTGCCCCACACTGGAAATCATTTTCCACCATGTAGTTCAAATGAACACAGTAGACATCTTTCACTGACAGAAATTAATTTACAAGGTATTCCAGAACCAAGGCTGTAGCTTTTTACCTAGGTATTTTGCACCAACTGTAACTTCAGACACTGAAGCACTTATACCCTTTCTCAAATTGGTTTTTGCACCAAAAAGCAAAGGGATTAAAAAACCCCAACAAGCCAAAAACCAACAACCAATCAAAACCAAACACCCCCCACACACATACCTCCCCCCACTCCCACGAAGATGCCTAGCACTCCCAGCTCACACTTGTAGAAGTAACTGCATGATTGAGCACGCCACAGGATGAGGCTCTTAACACATACAGAGCCAGAAACCCAGCTGATGAAGGGTTCACTCCAAATCCACCATTTATTATACTACAGTAGAGATCTTAACTTTCACAATAATTTCCATTTGTATCTCAGCTTCGGAAGTTTTTTGCATGTCCTCAACACTCTTACTTAACAAATGTTGAGAACATATGTTGGCAGCTGAGAAAAAGACTGTAACAGTTTCACATACCTAGTATCTGCTGTGAACAAAGTTCCATGGCGTGAACGAACAGGATATATCAGAAAAAGAAGTAAAGGGCTTCTGCAGTACAGTGGGGGTTTTTTTCATACTTAAAACTAAAAACAGAAACAGTGCTTTATACATAATTTCATTGCAAGAAAAAAAAAAAAACCAAAACTTTAGGGTACAGAACAGCAAAATCAAGCTTCCTGGCAAGGATTAGATTCATTGTTTCAGGTACACTGACAGAACTGTAGCTATCCACAATGGATTTTTACAATTTAATACACATATATGAGCCAAACAATTTAATACATGTATATGAGCCAAACAGAATGCATTGCCTAATTATTATGATAATTGAATCAGTGAAATTTTCTTGAGTTCAAAAAACCATATTATTAAATACAAGAATTTAAGGCATATGTAAAACAAGGTTCTTTTCTACAGTAAAATGTTTTACTTTTTCATTAGATTGCAATAAGTGATGTTGACTTAATTGAAGAATCTGAGTGTTACAAAGTCCCCCAAAGACTTCTTTCTCTAGAAGGAAAAATACATTTGTATAATTTGGAAAGACGATTAGCATGGGATCCTCACTCTAATCTATACTGTGAATTAATCTCTTAAATCTGGGCAATCTGGTTTTAGATAAAATACAAAATAAAGTATTTATTTCTCAGAGAAGAGAACTTCTTAAGCAAAATTTGTTTGGATGCAAAGCCTTCTTATACTACCTTTATCATGTATTCTGCTTTGCTTGGCTTTCTAAACCTTTTAACCCATGTCACAATTTAATAATCACTATTTAATAATTATAATCATTCCCTTATTAACTGGGTATTTCTTTTCGTTTTTCTTAGGCACCCTGCAGTCCAAGACAAGGAAACTTCTTTGTTGATTAGTTATTTAAGACCAGCAACAATAACTATGCTGGAAAGAAAGGTGCTTTGAGAGGATTACACAAAGCTAGTTCTCAACAGCACCAAGCCAAAAGCAGCAAATTACAAACCCAAGTACTTCATTGCATGTAACCAAATTGGCTGGTTGAAATGCTAATTGCCATTCAGCAAAGCTAAAGGCAGACAGGGGACCCTGAGCTTCAGAGAATGACAAGCATTTTTTATCCCACTTCTGCACCATTGTCTTGCTGAGAATTATTCAAAATCTATTCATAAATGTAGCTCTTTTCCTAACCTTTAAAATTGTGGGAAATTTCTAAAGCTCTTACCAATACTTCAGATCTGTTGGCCTGCCAAAGCCATAACAGATGGCTGAATTAAGGCCATGTTAAATCCTTAATGAAGCAAAGCTTGAAACAATTCAGAGCAGTAACGTATTAGACCAGTCCAGGATAAGTGACTAAGTTTCCTTTGCCATCAGAAAATGAAAGCCATAACTGTATTCTAATTAATGAGTTTATACAAGATACAAGATTAGATAAAAATATCATGATATAGAAAAATATATATTGCTGCTATGTTCTAGAGAAACTTCTGTCCTGATAAAAAAATCCACAAACACAAAAGTTGTGATGAACATGCAAAGCATCTTCTCTGTTGTTTAATTTCACCAGATTAATTTAGTCTGTCAAATATGCCTGTTTCAGTAAGTATCAGCATACTTATCTTGACTGCAACCCTCATTTGGATTTACAAATTAGTTAAGTACAAGAAACTACAACAACTTAGTTTTTTAAAAACACTCATAAGCCACTCTATGAAACTTCTTTCCCCATATTTGAGGCATATTTCAGAACTTACAGTTTGAAAATTCTTTCTGCAAACTTCCTCAAGTTCTCATACTTGAGGAAGTAAGTTAAATTTTGGAAGTGTTTATTTACACAAAGTATTTCCCAGTGAGATTATTTACTGAAAAAGTGACTTAAGCAAGTGAGACTTCATGGAAATTTGTGAAATCATTAGTGATCTAGTATTCTTTTTCCTGAACAAAATATGTTACAGTCGGTCCATGTGGAGTAAGACAAATGGCAGGTAATATTGTTTTCCCCTGTCAATCTTTTTTTTTTTTTTTTTCCCTTAAGAAATAGTAATGTAGGTCCCATTAGACATACATAATTCTTGAATTTGTGGAACTATGGCAATGCCTACAACTGATGGCAGTGGCTTTGTAAAATTCAGTTTGATGACGGAGATACTACATAGCACCTACTTAATACATATTGAGAGAAGCATTTAGACACTACATGTGATAATTTCTGCAGAGGAAAAGAACTGTTATATTCATGTTTATATACAAAATTGGCCATACCTTAATTGACCAGTTTTGTAGAGCTGAAATCCAAGCACAATTTCTACAAAGGACTACAGCTGGATTACACATTTAAAGAGGATTACACATTTAAAAATAATTATATTTGTGAACATATTTTTAGAAGGTCAAGGCCTAATAGTCCATGAACAAATAATTTCAGCATATTCTTTTCATTTACACTTGCCTAACTACATTTTTGTTTTTCTTAGTGAACAACTAAATTGACCCAATACCAAGAACACCCTTGAAGACATTGGGATTATTCAGAAATAAAATTTAGCTTAATTGCATCAGATACCCTATCTCAAATAATATCAAGAGTACATAAATTTTACTGTTCCAATGCTTGCAAAAATATATTGGACTAAAACTCTTCAGATGTAGCTGAGACAAATTTTAAATCTCTCATTCTTCAAAGTGTGATGCAAGAACATATTTTTCCAAATTTTCAATGAAACATTTTATTTTCTATGAAAATAAAAGTTCTGTTAAGCTTATAGACCACTTTTAAACCATGCTTATTAAAAATCCCCTCATTGTTACCAATTCTGAACAACTACGGTAACAATATCAAAGGTGATTGGTAGGTCATCAATATTTTTCTCACAAATTACTATAAATCATTGCTGTCCACTGAATGACATCCTCACAGACCTCTGTAGTGGGATTCTTCTTTAGTGTTACACAACTAAAGGAATATACATTCATAGCTTTCCAATACTTTAATTTCAGTCATCATATTTACACGCTAATTAAAATATCCATGTAAGCATTGTAGATTTAAGCACTCTATTATTTTTTAAATGGAATTCCAAAACAAATAAAACCCCCTTGAAGATAATAGGTTTAAATAACAAAATTGCATGGGTAGTAGAGATTTTAATACAGACTATGATTTAGACCCAATTCTGAAAATTTCTTTCAAATAAAGCTCGCAACAATTTCTCAGGGAAGAATTGCACAGTAGATTTGAATGCAGGAGGATTAATCTCGTTCACTAGCACCAACAAATTCAAAACTCATCCATAATTGTTTTCCAACCTTAAAAATGCTGATAGCACAGATAAACTGCCCAGCACTAGTCTTCACAAAAACAGGTATGGTTTTTTTCCCACAGATTTTCAGGTGTCCAGGACACAGACCACACTAATCTGATAAGCATGTGCTCCCATTATAAGAGTTGATTAATTTGCTCTTATGTAAATTTAGTAAAAATCGTCTATTTCTTCATCTAAAGCTATTAAATAACAAAAGTGTATTAGAAAACTGCTAAAGCACAAAGCTGTGCTTTAGAAATCAATAAAACCATAAATACCAGTAACAAAACAAATTAGAAATTGTATACCATTGAAATGTGGTAGCTCTTGATATAATCAAATATTTGACTAATTCTAAGCCTATTATGCCACAAATTATTTGCTTTCCTCAGGAACCTCATTCTTTTTAGTCTTTTCCACTAGGAAACCCTGAAATCTGTTTAGTAGGAGAAGCTTGCTCTAGGCTTAAGGGACAGATAAACTAAATATATCACATTGTACCTTCTGTTATTAAATTGCCCTCATGGCAGAGTCCCAAAATACTTAGTACATAACTGAAAGACCAATTCTAGAAAACATGTATCAAGTACTATTAAGAAAAAAGGATGAAAACACTTCTGGCTGATTTTTTTTAAATTGCATGTTATTTCACATCTGCACTCATTACAAACTCATTAAAAAACAATTACTTATTTTTGGCAAGCAGTTCCATACATATTTGATTTTAACTTTATCTGGGTTAGCAAGAATTAATTATGCAATGTCTTATAAAGAATCAACACATCAAAAGTAAGAAGCAATGTTTCTAATTGTAATCACATGTCATACTGTAATTATGAATGTTTAAAACTCTTTCCTTATTAGACAATGATTTGAAAAATTATTACTTTCAACTCATTCTTTAAAATACACACGGTATAGGCAGCTCCTCCCCTTCTATTTTCACCTAATTTAAACTGGCAATGTTTTTTTCTTCTTTGAGAGTCAAAAATTGTCAGCTTCAAACGAAGTTGCATCCCGATAGCGTCCCCTGAGAACAGGACTTTCCATTGGAAAGGCTACTGTCTCCACCTGCCCGGCTTTGCAGAACAGAAAGAGAAGCTGCTGGAACAGAAACCTTAGCAGACAGCCCCTCATGGACGAGCAACAGGCTCACTGTCTGCCGCTGCTAAACCTCGTCCCTGCCGCAACAGGTGCTGTCTGCAGAACATTGAGCTGCACAGGGAACACCTCTGCCGCTGACACAGGATGCTTCCAAAGCAACTACTGCCTCAGAGAGAGGGACAATAAACGTACCTGGACCCTGGGACAGGAACATCCGCGTCCTCTGGACTCCGCCAGCCGCCTGCACACCCTCTGTCACTCACACATTATGTATTCCCGTCTCCTACTCCTCCCTCTGTTCTGCGCAGCGTCCGGCACTCTCCTCCCTCTCCTGACTGCAGCTGCCTTCCCACTGCTGTGGAGATAAAAAGGGGTGGGATGGAAGAGGACAATTTTTTTTCAAAGCCCAGCAATTGCCGCTGCCCTGCTGTAGTTGAGATAGAGCCAGCCCCTCCCATCAGCGCTTTGGCAGGTCTTCCACTCAGCTTGGATTGCACTGTTGTATTACTCTACATAGCAAAAACCTGACAGGTTTTATTAATGGTTATGACAGACTTTGGATTCAAGTCCTCAGTGGCACCCAAACAAACAGCTCATCTTAATTCACAGCTATTTAGTGCTCTGGATGGAGAAACAATTCTCTGTTAGTGAAACAATTTCCAATCCTGGATGAAGCATTCCAGACTCAGACATTTCTCTAGATAATATCAAATTCACATTTAAGGGTCATTACCATCCCAAGCAAATCCTGAGCCACAAGAAAGATAAAGACAATGCTCAGATCCTGCTAGTGTTGGTGCCCAAACTCACAAATTCTTCCACTTAATAGCAAAAAAGTATTAAGATTTCTTCTTATCCAATGAAGGATAGGAGGAACAAATAGAGCACAGACGTATTTGGACAAAACCAAGACAGAATCTGGAGCACTCTTTTTTTTTTCCCTAAACAACTATGTTGTGCATGTAAAAGGAATTCAGGTTATTCTGTTTGATAATCTGTTTTATATGTTTAATCACTTATTGCACTAGTTCACCTTGATTTATATCTGAACATATTTTTGATCAACAGTTATTATGCAAAATCTTCATGTACCAGCACCAATTTATCTAGCAAAAAGGGAAAAAGAAAAAAAAAAAAAAAAAAAAAAAAAAAAAAAAAAAAAAAAAAAAAAAAAAAAAAAAAAGGAGCAAGAAGCATTCCTTTAAAGGCCAATACTATCAGTGCAGAATTTGGCACCAGCAGAATCTAATGTATGATCATGAGAGATAAGTAGAATTTTTTCAACACCATACTGTTATTATATTCCAGCTTCAAAATCTAGATACTATATTGTTTTTCCTCTTTGGATCAGCTGGCCAAAGAATACTAGAGGTATAAGATTATTTTATCTTTTACTTTACAAGGTTGTTTCAGCTTATACTTTATGTTTTCCTCTTTTCATCCAGTTTCTGTACAAAGCTCACCTCTCCCCAGCTATCAGAGGCGTTGCTTTAGCAGTCATAAGTTCTCAATTACAGAAGGTCTGAGCACATTAAATGTTGCTAATTACTGAGCTAAAAAACTAAGGAAGAGTGAGAACTCAGACTTGGGCTCAGTAATTCCCATGGTTATTCCCATGGTTATTCTCATGGGCTCCTTCCACAAAACTGCATTCAGACCCAAAACTACTGCACCTTTTGCTGTGCTCTCTGGTACCCCTGTGGTACTAGACATGTACCCCATGTTTTCTCTCAAACCATGAGGATTTTCTGATTACATTTTCTCATTTTCTTCATACGACTCCAGAGATCTGTGCTTCCTTTTGCTACACTTGAGGATGAGAGAGAGCTCCCATAGGATTTTGTCAGTGATGGTCCTCAAGCAGCTGGAAGTCTGATGGTGATTGAGTTCAGACACTCCACACACACTTTTAACAACTCAGCAGGCAGCCAACATTGCACTCCCAACCCTTACAAATGTCAGAGACAAACAATCACGACTGGTATTGGACTTACAACAAATCTGGCATTGCACAGAACTATGCCTCCAGGTCAGCCTTAGCTTCTCTTTTCAATAAAAGCAGTAAATAAGGTGTATTAAGTACACCCTCACTTCTTTGTTTGTTTGGATATCCTTTGTTTTGAAATCATTAAAACTCTCTAAGCAAAAAAATGGCTCTGCTGCAAGTAAACCAATACTGAAACTACCAGAAACAATGTACTCCAGTTTGTTTGTTTGTTTTGAAACCTTGCCTTTTCCCTTCATTGGCATCATCTGAAAGAAAAGACCACAGAAGAGGGAGTTAGAAGAAGAAACAAATCCCTGAGAAAGAACATATGATTTAGAGGAGAAAGAAGAAAAAACATCCAACAAAGGTTTTTCAGGCATGTCTGTTTTCTCTTCTTTATATTTTTGTTTTTATTAAGGAAATTTTTTTTTGTTATATCAATGCCATTTGGTTCTCAGTAAGAGGTACTGAAATACTAGTCTACATACATCAGAAACCAAAAATAAATGTTATAATAAAGTTTCTATTAATAAATTCCACTAAATTCACTTTTGTTTTCACCGGCAACATCCAAGCTTCACAATTCTGGCTAAGCATCTATTCGGATGCAAGTACCAAACAAAAAGTTTCAAAAAAACTTTGAAATTTTGGTCCTGAACAGGTTTCTATCACTTTTTCTGGTGCTTTAGCTGAATCAGGCTCAGCTACTTAGAATGAGGAACAAGAAGGATGTGCATAGCTCTTTTATAGAACAATGCTTAATTATAATATAACAGACAAGTTATTTTTACCTCTTATTTACAAATCTCCAATACGATGCACTTCAAGAACACATACCATCCACCAGATATAGGCAGATACTGAGGCTGATCTTGCTCCTTTCTTCACAGAGCAATCACAAGATACGGAATATTTCCCTACAAGAAATTCACTTGATCTTGGTAGTCAGTTGTTGGATTTTTTGGGGGTTTGTTTTGTTTTGTTTTGTTTCCTGTTGGTTTTGGTTTTTTGGGGGTTTTTTTGAGTGGATTTTCTTTGAATGATGGTCCATGATGCTGAGCATTTTTGCAAGACACACCAGGCTAGAGATGGCCACAAGCACTAATATCTTTCCCTGTGCATGTGCAGCTGTAGCTTGATTTTTGATTCTGTACAGATATTTGTTTGTTTTGTTGACACCTAGGTTGCATTCCCCTTTCTCTTTTATTATTTAGTGTGATTCACATGGGACCACATCCAACTGGCAGTATTGAAAGAAACAGCAGCCAGAACTATAGAACATGATTTTAGTAGCATAGTCTTCAGGGAACTATGCTGTCAAGCTTCAAAAGAGGGCAAAACCAACCAAGATTTTTACCAAGGAGGTGTGTTCATCTTTTAGTATTGACTAGTCTGTACTAGCAAGCTTCTGACCTGCTATCCCACATATCAGCTTAGGATCATGGTCAGGTTGTCTCTTCTTCAAAATGTGAAATGAGGTTTCTGATCACTCATTGGTTGTTCCACCTGCACTCTCTGGAGATTCCTATCCAGCCCCCCCATGCCAGAGAAATGCACAACCACTGCCAAGTGTCATCTGATGCCAGGCACTTGCACTGTTCTTTTTCCTGAACTTTACCATATCCTTTTGTTGAGCTGGGTGCTTGGATATTATAATTTTGATAATTTTGTTAATAAACAAACACATGCAGGAAGGAGAAAAAATAGACAAATGCAAAAAGTTCTCCTAAACTGAGAAGACTGAATGACAAAATTTGAGTATTATGTTTCTGGCTGAGCAGTTTATGCCGGATTAGTTCATGTGTAGACATATATAGGTAAAATCCAACATTGATCTTCTATTTTATAGATATTTTATAGGATTTAAGAAACTGAAAAATGAGAACTTCCAAGCACATTGAGCTCTTTTTCAATGGACAAACATTAATTTGTTTATGCTTCCTATGATCAATTTTGTAAAGGCTAACCTTTTTATGGTAGAGCTCCTTACTTGTATGCAGATAAAGCATGCTGATGTTAACATTTTAAAAGAGCTTTTAACATTAAAAATTTAATTATTCCTATTTTAGGAAAAAGTAAATGGTTCCTAGCATTTGCTCATTAAAGGCTGATATATTATAATACATATTACAGCAAATACTTTATTTAATCATAACTTTTTGATTGATGAACTCCCATCTGACAAGACTTCCACAAAAAGTGACATTGCTTTTTAAAAATGTTAATTTAAATACATTAAACTGTACTATAGATGAACAATTAATGAGAAAATAACTGTTTTGTTTCAACTTGGTACATCTTAGATTTGGGTGATCAAGCTCTATCATGCCATTTTGAGACAATTTAGGTCATTTTGCGTCACTCCAACGGTGCAAGAAGAATGTCACCTGTGAAGGGTTGGTTTGGTATTACAATGTTACATAGCTCATTTCAAACCACAGTGTATGCTTACTGGCTTGTGTGGCAGGGAGAATAGCAAGATAAGAATTTGTCAAGAGCTGCCTGGTGCTCCTCTTATGCAGTTACTGTTGCTAAATGAAGTTGCAGTTTTGTTTGTACAAGTATGTCCAGCTGTTCATTTGCAGCATGCCACTGACAATGTACATTCCATCCAGCAAATAAATAGTTTTCTCAAAAAATATCCATCAAAACATGGAACTCTAAGAATGTCAAACACTAGACTGTGAATTCAGATAGAATGGTTATCAAAAGTGCATTTTTCTGAAGGTAAGACACAATGAAAATATCAAAACCCTTCCAATAATCTCTTGCATATAATTTGCTCTTAATTTCAAAGTCCTCAAAAACTATTTAAAAATAAAAGCAAGAGAATTCAGATGCTGCATACAACTTAACTTGCTTTCCTGACTCACAGCTTGGCATTCTTTTGGAGGCTACTTGGAGACACAAAATCCCCTATGTTTTTCAACTTAAGAATTGACTCTTCCCTTTTTAAGTGAAACATTGAGATTTTTTTCTAACTAATTGATAACTTTCCCCCCTTCAAGATCAAAGACAAATTACTTGAGTAATTGTGAAATTAACTACCTACTACAAATACAAATTTTCAATTGAAAGGTTTAACACCAGGATTTTTGTCTCCGTATTTATGGTTTTTTTTTTCCTGGTGGTGAAATTTTCTGTTTTATGAACTTATTTTCCTGGATGAATCCTGGCATTCATCCTTGCCTCTACAAAGAGACACTGAAACAATTAAGCATTCCGATGATGAGATGGTGCTTCTGAGGACTGTCAAGCACACAGCGGAGAAAACAACTGAACAGTGCTAATACAGCGGATAACATGCTTATTTTGGAACTGGTCTCCAAGGGAAAAAATTTAACTATTGTCGACACATCTTTTTTAGTTTCATTACACTTTGTGCTATGAAGACATTCAGGATTTCCTTCTACTAATATAATGCTTGATCTGCAACATTTTTAATGTTATATATAATGAAATAATTGTATGTCATGTTTTGCTTTTCTAAAATGTTATGCATTTATAATTTATTCCCTGTGACACCTAAAATTTGAGTACCTCAAACTCAAGCAGATTAAAAATAAAACCACTTAATTATGTTTATATTGCAAAGCGTCCTAAAGTAACTGCATATAAAAGTTCTACACATGATCTGTTATTCTTTACCTAGGTATTTCAGAGGCCCACATTGATGCAGGCACACCATTTAATATGTAAACATTCCTACAAAAACATAACTTGTGTAACACACTTTCACATGGACTTTTAATTTACGGCATTCCAAATCAAAAGAGAGGAAGTTCAGACAAGAAATAAAACATTCCATGGGAAAGTGATATATGAAGGAGAAACTACTGAAATGCATGGTTTAGGGCACAGAGCATAAAAAAATAAACCCCATTTGTTTAAAATCCGTGTAAGATTAGCTAACTTGATCTTTTTAAGTTGTTTCTAGTTTATGCTCACCATGTGTGGTGCTTCCCTGTGGCTTGTTATTTTACTTCAGTGGCAGAGGGAGGAAACTAGCAAAGCTCAGTAACCATACTGCATAGCTCAATGTAACCATGGAAGCATTTGTCCACTTGTCAGAGCCTCTCCAGAAGATTCAGCCATTCATTTAATTGAATCAATATTGAAGCTTTTAAGATTTATTACTCGAGGGAGAAGGAAAACTAATAAAACAAACTCCTTGTTGCTTCCCACTAAACACAACTTGTCACAGTAGGCATATTAATACCTTGTAAACACTTTACTGATGCCATATGGGCTATGTTACTGTTTCTCTTGATGAAGATTACTAGTAATGCATTTGCATTCACATGCCTGATACTCTCTGAAAGAACTTAAAGGTTTCTGACGTGTTCTGCTGTCCCGTATAGAAGCTGAATCAAATAGAAAGACAAAAGTTGGAAGAAAACAATGTGAAGAGGAATTTATTTTAAAATTCATGAAAATGCCCCCTTCAAAGAGTCTGTTTCTACTAGATCATTCTTGTACTTATGATATAAACTGAATATTTTAATCATATGTTAAGTGTTTTAAAAACTTGAGTGGGATGATTTATTTTACAAGTACTTTCATATTTGTTAAAATACACCATACTTATCTAAAAACAACAAAGGCAAAATTGAAACAAACAGGTTTTGTATGAAAAACAACCATTTCTTAAGCTGTATACTGATAAGTATTTGAGATTACAAATACTATATATATTTTTGTTGTAATCAATTTTATATTGAAAATTTGAAAGCAAGCATAGTAAGATGTTTACAACTACAATATTATTAGTTACTACAATATTATTATTTATTAGTAGTATCAGAGACTATTAATCCATCAGTTTCATTTCCACCCACATGCCCTTATATAGGTGAAAAATTGAAGGTACATTAAACACAGAATTAAAATCTTTGTTAATATAGCAAGATGTGGATGTCACACCTGTTTCTCTATCAAAGAGTTTCTTGACTCTGAATCAGACCCTTTACCACGAGATAGCCTCCCAGGTCCTGCTCCCACTCTCTTCTACTATTCCCTCTCCCTTTGATGAAAGGCTGCTCAGCATATACCACTGTTCCAGCCATAAGCAGCTTAAAACAAAGGATAAAAGTAATGCTAGGATATTTCAGAGAACTCTCTTCCTTGCCTATAGGCCTCTGTTCACATGGTAGGAACAGTGGAGGCATGGAAGAGGCAGCTGCAGAGCTGACAGGATTGCAGGGATACCGAGGCCAGTATGAGGGCACTTTCCCACTCAGTGGAATGACATCAAAGGAGAGTTTGCCAGAGAAAGCTTTTCTCAGCTGTAGCTGTAACAGTGTACCAATACAGAACACATCCACTGTAGAAATCTGTAAGTGAGGAAAGTCTGTATCAATTAAGATGCAACCTTTGCCAATATGGTATATAATACAAGCAGGTTTAAAGGGTTATAGTATCAGCAAGCTCAGAAACATATATGTTTACAGGCTCTGGCCTTATAGAATGCATAGTTAAAAAGCAACAAAGCACCTATGGAGCTACTTTAGGATTTTATCTCTGTAAGTGGCCAGATCTTACTGCTTTTACTGACCCATCCAGAAGTGAGTATCCCCTTCCTTTGGGCTAGATGTACCCTACAGGCATCCCTGCCGGTGTGGGATCCACACAGAAGCTGCCTGCAGCCTCAGGTTTGCCCCACTGGCCCAGGATCCAGCAACATTTTATATCCTTTTGTATGCCAATGTGTACCAAAGTCAATTGCAATCATCAGAGCTCTTCCATTTTTCCTGTAATTCCTACCTGGTGTGGCTCTTAAGATAAATCACAAAAACAACTGCAAGATCCTCAAAAACTGCAAGAGGGGAACATGTGGAGACCCAAGTATCTTTTGTCACCATCACAAAATTTCATTATGAAAGCATGAAAATATTTGTATTATGTGTAGTTCAACAAGAGTTAAAAATAGATCTCCTCAACACTCTCTCTGTGTAAATACAAGACTCACAATTGAATGTTTGTGATATCAATATTATCAGAAAGGGAATATTTGTATTATTACAGTAAAACTACAACTCACCTGGTAAGCTGGTTTGATCAAAACCAGTCATATTAACACTGCTGAATACCTTCAAAGCTAAAATAATGGTCTTCTGAATCTTTTTCATCTGAAGAAACTCAAGAAAGCAGCTCACCATAAGTGTCCAACGTGATTCTGTGACTGGGAAAGAGAAAACAAACATGTGTCATCCTCAGATACATCAACAGCAGATTAGTGACAAGTAGCTGAGTTGGTGGAATTACTTTTCTACATGGCACTAAAGGGGTAGATATCTGAAATTGCATAAATCCTGGTGTCTACATTTTAAAAACAATGCTGAAACCCACAGAGGATCTAAATAAATCAAACTCCCCAAAAATGAGCCCTAGAGAAAGCAGAAAACAGAAGTCAACAAATTCTGAACGATTAATTCAAACAATGGACAGAACGAGAGGACACAGACTCAAGCTGCATCAAGGGAAATACAGGTTGGACATAAGAAAAACGTTTTTCACAGAAAGAGTGATAAAGTACTGGAATGGTCTGCCTGGAGAGATGGTGCAGTCACCGTCCCTGGACGTGTTTAAAAAAAGACTGGATGTGGCACTTGGTGCCATGGTCTAGTTGAGGTATTAGTGCATGGGTTGGACTCGATGATCTTGAAGGTCTCTTCCCACCTGGAAAATTCTGTGATTCTGTGAATTAATTAAAAACAAATTAGATAAAGACTTGAGGACAACGCAAATATTCCCTCAAAACAAAACCAAGATAAATACTAAAAAGTTTCCTTACTTAACTCAGGGAAAACATATGAAATAGTAACAGCTATTGACTGAATTTATTAGAGTCAACCAGTAAAAATTGGAACGAATCTATGATAATCTTTAAGGCAAAAAAAAAAAAAAACCCCAAAACAAACAAATAAACAAGAAAACAAACCAGAAAAAAACTAAGAAAAAAAAAACCCTAAACAACCAAAAAAAAAAAAAAACCCAAACCCACCCCACAAATAATATCATTTATTACATTACCAAAACAGTTATTTATCAATAGATAGGAATTCCAAATCTAATAACAAAATCCATCTGTGAACAATTTGAAAGAAATTTTCAAGGAACTATATTGCATTTTTCCGTACTTTTTACCACAACTGAATGGATCCCTGATAGATTTTCTTATTCAGAGGATACTTAAGCAGTAAACCAGAAGCAAATTTGCAGTTATTTACAGTTTTTTGAAAATAAAATATCAAACAACCAATGCACCCTACTGGCTGCATTATGGAAGGCATATAGCATATTTCTATTATGAATACACATTAAATTAATACAGCTAATATAAAAAGTTACTGACTCCTGTCAAGCAACCAAAGGGCAACAGCAATTATGTAAAATATTACATAGGGAAAATACAATCTCAATCCACTGATATCTTTTCATTTACTTTCATTTAAACCATAACAATAATAAATTAAACAAATTCTATGGTCATTTTTAACCCATTTTTGTTGTTGAACCCTTGTTAACTAAAAAAGAGTTTATGGTAGTTTTGAGGATCAATGATTGGTCTTAGTGATATTAAGGGTCTTTTCCAACCTAAACCATTCTATGATAATAGCTAAACATATACATGCAAATATTTCCACTGAAGAACAGACTATGCAGTATGTGTAGATTTAGCATAATTTACTTCTTGCATGCTTTTAGAGAGATTTTAAGAAATTCTTCTTACTGCATCTTACAGTCACATCTTAATAATTTCCTTTGGTCTTTACTGGAGCTGCAGAGCTACCTTGACATCATTATTTCCTACAATTTTACTACCATTCCCAATTACCAAGCAGGGAAGCAGAGACAGACAAAGGCTGTATATTATTTCTGTGTGAATCTCTTAATGAGCCACAATTTATCATGTCATTCAAGCAATTCAACATACATTTAGACACTTTAAGTAGCTATCTAAATGTAAATCTAGACTGGTGGTACCAAATCATAGAATGACTTAAAAAAACGGTGGTGGTACATGACATGGGGTAACTTCCAGATGGAAAGAATATGTTTGGAATTTTTAATAAAAAATTACTATCAAGTTATATCAGCCCTTCTACATCTTCATTACAATCCTTTCTAATAAATTCCTAAGATCTTCCTAATATTCTTCAGATCTTCCTAATATTTCTTCCCAACTCTGATCAGGCCACACAAGAAATAACATGACCAAGAGGAATGTGGTACAGATCCTTGCAGATGCTGCTGGAATGCCACAGTGTGATTAACACTGACCCTGTTGCTCATTGAGAATGCACTATAAGGATATGCAAAGTAACTTACATGGGACTAGAGAAAGGCTGTATTCCTATTAGCATTCATGGGAGCTATGCAGCTCCAGTCTTGTTCATCAAGTTTGGAATATACCCTTTTGTTATTGATGGGAAAATGTCACCAGTTACAAATGGTTACACACAGGGGTGTAGCAGGGTCAAAGCAAACTCCAATACTTTCTCTCCCGTTCTAAGGCAGAGTGCTGCTTCAGCAGTTCTTTTTTTGACCTGATGGTACACCTCTGTAGATAAAAGAAACGGTGAAATTCCCTGTTCCTGATCTTTACTGTAGCTTCACCACCCAAAGATTAAAGAAAACCTCCAAAAGGATATTCCATTAGTGATGTGTTACAGGACACCACTGCAGGCATCCTGGCATATGAAGTCTGACCTGACTTCAAATTCCTCTACAGATCCACCCACAGCTCTGATGAGTCTCATAAAAGTCTTTCAAATGCATGAATAGGATCTGAGTCATCAGTTTCCCAGCTACAGATAACTTCAGTTACTTCACTTCTATTACTGAAAGCTTCCTTTAAAAAACAAAACAGCATTGCTTGGTGCTACAAATATTCCTTGCAGACATGGCACAGCATTTCTTAATAGATGAAATCCTAAATCACTAAGTTAAAATTAATTTTCTTCAATTTGAGATGCCATAAAAAAACTTTGGATTTATGGGAAATTAATTCAATTTTGTCATCTTCAACATTGCTCTTTTTGGAAATACAGTTGTAGAAGGTTCATTTTACTCACATTTGGTATCCCCAGAAAGACATAAAATCATTCTGGAACTCCTACAAATATGTTCACACATTTGTCATGTATTCTGACAATTCAAGCTTGTTTTTGTTGGATAGTGGCTTCTATGCGAGGCCATTAGCTAAGCCTTCAGTGCAGCTGTATTAATCAGCACAAGCTGTGCTTCTGACCCATGATAAAAATAGAAAGTTTATTTCTGAGCAGGCTTTGATTGGGAAGATGCTATGAACGAAGGAGGAGCCTGTCTAGGAGAAACCACACTGTTCACAGTTAATTACACCTGAAACATTCAGAAAGGAAAATGTTATGGAGGTCCAAGTATCAAGAAAATACCTTAGCTAGGCTACTAAATGGTTTAGAAAGGGTCTGGACTTGTAAGAAACTTTGGTTTGAAGAAATTCTAACTACATGAGGTACCCACTGGGCTATTTTAACAAATGCAGAATAAGAAAGCCTGAAAATTAGCTTCAACAAAGTAGGCCCAACTTCCTGAAGGAACAAAATCACATTTAAATGCTAGTACTATTCCAAGCTTCTTCACAAAGGACAGTGACCAGACCTGCATGAAATGGCCAAGTTGTTATTTTGTGCTGATTTCTGTATGTGAGAGTATTTCTATTCTTTCAGGAAAACCTCTATGCTCTTAGAGAAATGTACTGCTCTTGGTGATGCCATTTGGCTGGGGTGTACTTAGACAGTCTTGGGAATACCTTTATTTTAACTGATACATCCGTCATCCACAACAGAATACTATTTTAAGGTAGATACAGACAAACAGATGTATGTGTGTGATATATACACACACACACACACACACATATATATATATATAAAATAGGCTGAGATACAAGAACGCAATCTACCTGCACAGTTTGTTTTACAGTATCTGGAAATGTGGCTTCAATTAAATTAAGCTTCTGTAAGTGTGGCTGTGACACTACTAAGAGCTATACAATTGTTAACTCTTATTTTTATATGTCTTCAGACTCAAGTCATCTAGTTGTCAAAAGTAAAGCCATAAAAAAATCTGTCTTTTTTAATGTCAAACACATTTCTAACTACTTGGTTGTTTAGGAAAGTTTGGAAACATTGTATAGCAAGGCCCAAAAACAAAATGAAAAAAACCCCTAATTTAAAATTACCTTAAGATTAGATTTAATCTATTTAGGAACCAGACCTGCAAACACATCCGTTTCAACGTTTTTTTATTAAATATTTAGCCTAATCCTACAACTGCCAGGATTTTTAAAGAATACGGTTCTTGCTCCTGCTGTAATCCAAAACTTCCCCCTAAGGCTGTGTCAGGAGAAAGACATACTGGATTAAATTTACTAGTCAGACTAGGACGTCCACCTATTGCCTCAGCACGCCAAAACCTGCTGAGCAATAATGACTCTACTAGGGAACGAAAGCTGAAATATCTTCAGGGTTTAATCTGTAGTACCTCTCTTGTGAGAAAGATCTATCAGCACGGGCTGTACTTACTTCTGTCCCTCTGCAGCACCAGTCCTGAGGGGACCGGTGCGAAGGGATATGAAGAAACTGCCTGGCAGCTTCTGTGGGTGCAGCAAGGTGCTAAGAGCCAGGCGGGACTAAGAGATACGGAACGTGGCGAAGAGCTGCGAACGCTAGGCAAAAAGCGTCTAAGAACCCTCTTACTAATCCAAATACATGGCAACTTCGTATATCTGAGCAGATTCCGTTTCACCAGGAGGAGGATCAGCAAGAGCATACGGGCGGCTCAAGGGGGAAGGCTGGGGTGAAGCTCCTCCTCGCCCGGCGGCTCAGCCACAGCGCTCTCTGGGCCGCGGCGGAGCGGCGCGGGGCGAAGCAGGGCCGGACAGCGCCGGAGCGGGTGGGAGCGTGTCGGTACCAGGACTCGCTCTCCCGCCGGGCCGGCCCCGCCGGCTCCTCACGGCCGAGCCCCGGGGCCGCCTCCCGCCACCCCCGCCCCCGGGGCTGCGCGCGGCCGGCGCCTGG
>VZUI01001282.1:0-25314 GCA_013401135.1 Cettia cetti
GCCAGCGCCGCTCCCCGGGTGGCGGGCGCCCGGCGGGCGAGGAGCATCAGGAGAGCGAGGCCCGGCCCCGCGGAGCCGCCGCCGCCGCTGCCCGCCCCATCAGGCGAGCGGCAGGAGACCCGCCCCGGCCGGCAGCGAGCCGGGCCGCCGCTGCAGCGCCATGAAGATCAAGGATGCCAAGAAGCCGTGTAAGGCCGGGCCGGGGGAGGGGGCGCGGGGCTGCGCGGCGGGCGGTGGCCATCCATGGATCCGGGAGATGCCCGCAGAGACGCGTCTCGCTCCTGTGCGTCCCTCTGAGGGAGGTGTCGGGGTTCAGGTGATCCTCAGTGCTGGCGTCTGACGCACTGGAATAGAAAGTGATATAATCAGTTTCTTGGGGATGGGTGCTGTATTTGATGAAGATGGCACTTAGCCACTGTGCTGAACATCTGCGCAGGTGGCTGCAGTTGCTACAGTTTTGTTTTTTTAAGGGCTAATCAACTACTACATTTTTTTTAATATTTACTAATATTTGAGTAGAACTCTTTCTATAAAATATGCTGAATGTCCCCTTTAATAATCACAGCTGTAATAATATTTCTTACTATGTGGTATTCTGGAGTGCCATGTTTGTTTTGGAGGGCGCAAACGTGTTTCAGACTCAGGTGAATGTAAACAAAATGTCTTAAGATTACAGCTGCTTCTTGGGAAGAGATATTTGGGTTGAGTATGGTTAATCTACATGCAGTTGATGTGCTCTGAGTGTAATAGATGCACAGCTGTGCAAGGCAACACGCCTGTCGGGCTCACACAGGTGTGCCTTAGCTGAAAGGGATGCAGGTATTGCTCCACTGAGTTTAGCATCTTTTTATTTTCATCGTACTTAAAGACTTACTTTCAGAGTGAGTTACTTTATAGAAAAGATGGCTAGTCCCAAATTTCTAGGCCTCGTGTTGTTCATACGGCATGACTGGCTAATGAACAGCGTGTAACTAAGATAGCATATTGGAACTCGATGTTTTAAATTTATTTTTTGAGCAGCCCAAAAAGAAGAAAATCACCAAACGTTTGACACAGGAAATATTAGCATAGCTCTAAAAATAGCTGTAAAGGCTTTGAAAGTACCTTGTTTCCTGTGGTCTGTTGGGAAAACCATAAATATGCATCTTGTAGCATACAAATTAACCGTCACCTCTTGTTAGTGCCAGTGTGGGGAAATTGCTGAATTAACTGTAATGGTGTTTATGAAGAGCAGAGTTCAGGCAGCATTCTTTTCCCCTGGTAAAATATTAAGAAATCTCATCAAGACAGCAGTAGCTGGCTATAAAATGTAGTGGTTTGATAATTGAAATTGGGATACTATGGCTGCTTCTACTGTAGAAAGCTGCTAATTTCAGGACTTTCTGCTGGACCTCAAGGCCTTGTTTTCTGTAGTGGCAGATTTAAGCCTCATGGTTAAATAACAGTGCAAATGTTATCAAGAAGTTTTAACTGCTCAAATATGCTGCAGTTGTAGTTACACTCTTCCAGTTCTTGAATTTGAACTTTGATGTCAGTTTGATGATGAGAATTAGAAACAGTTGGAACTGCATAAGCAGGATGGGAAGGATACAGCGTCAAGCTACGTTGTTTATTTCTTCTTGACTCTTGAACACACTTTGGAGCTGGTGGTTTTTTAAAAGATAATAACACAGAGTTTCTTAGGCAGTGAACTTTAGACTCAATCTGCAGCTTTCTGCTCGTGGTTAGTCATACCGAGAAAGCAGCTGAATGTTTGAAGAGGACCAGATCACAGAAGCCCTGAAGACTGAAATTGATGTTCAGGGTCTCTGGTACCCAAATACTGCTGTCAGTTTGGCTTAAATGCTATGTGGATGTGAAAGCTGAGTTGGAGTCACAATATCACTTTTCAACTGTTTACAAATCATTTGGCTAAGACACTTGTAGACACTTTTCAACACAATTACTGAGTGTACATTCCTTAGACCAAGTGAGTACTTCATCAGCTGTGATGAAGCCAAATGTGATTCTGGGGAAAAATGGACAATTGTTACTTAAGAACCTGCAAAGTAGAATTGAGTCGATTGCTTTAGTCTACCTGTACTTTTATCTGTGATGTTTAGCATCAGTAAGGAAGGCCTGACTGTAGTGACTGGCATGAGAGAGGTGAGGGTAAAATAGAGACACCAAACCAGTTCAGAGTGTCTGATGTGGGTACACTGCCTAGACATGCTTGTGTGGTCCTCCCTTCCAGATCTTCACCTGACTAGTGCTGTCACTAATTTGATGGAGTAAAAACTGTGAGGAACATAGCAGAATTTGTGAAACACAGCTTCTGAGATTGGTGTCTTGAAAGAGGCTAGTAAAGGGTCATTTAAATCTCACCTGCTGGTGATGAGAGGAGTCAAGCATTTTAAAAGCAGATAAGAGAAATTCTTATTTCTTCTCAACTCAGGAAAACCTTGTAGTAGGTATCAGTGGAAGCTGGAGAGGTTGTGGAGTCTCCATTCTTGAAAAACTTCTGAGGCCTCAGAGTGTAGACTGGACAAAGCCATAGCTGACCTCATCTGGTGTTGGCAGTTTTCCTGCTGGTAAAACTGAAAGGTCAGACCAGATGACCTCCAGAGGAACCTTCCAGGCAGCAGTTGCGTGATAGCTCTGCTGAGGAAATGCCCATGGGGAAGAGTGGCTGGCAATTTCCAAGGAAATTTTCCAAGGTTGTTTGTGGGTTGAGATGATAAATTTGAGAGCAGCAAGTGTTGCAGAAGTGCTGCTGTGTGGGATCTGCCCAAGGGGAAGAGAGCAGGAATTCATTGAGGGAGAGCTGTGCCTGTTGGCGGGGGAAGGCGAGAGCGCTGTGCCAGCGTGCTGTGCTCTCCTGGGGAGCTGGAGCCCTTCCTCTTGGCTTGGGGTGTAACCGAGTGCTGAAGGAAAGGCGGAGACTTCGAGCATTTGATACACTGTGTATGTTACTTTTTGCAGTTTGTTCTTCTGATTGTTTATTGAAAGTAGCTTGAGAACGAATGCCTGCATTTCCCTTGAGGCGAGTTGAGACGCACTAATATATGAATGTATATTGCTGAGATTTGAAAAATCCTGCATCGGTATAAAGGAAAGATGAAAATTTCAAGTTTATTTTCTCCAGTGTTGTTCTATGGACACATGTAATCGTTGAGGACACATGGAGGACTAGTGTAGTAAAATTGATGAAAAATCCATTTGAATTGATGGAAAATCCCTTATAAATAGATGGATTTTTTTTTCCCATGGAATTTGCTGCATAGTTTTTTGGTATTTGGCATTTTCTTATTAGTCCTTGAAAGCTGATTATTAGCCCATAGCAGATGTTACAGGCCTCACTTGTTTGCAGTTAGAAAATGTATTTCTAATAATGGATTAATACTGCCAGGAACAGTGTATACTAGAAGAGTTATAAACAGTGCATCTTTAAGTGTTAAATTATGCCTCTACATTCAGTATCTCACCATAATAACACCTATCCCCAAAGAGACCGCTGCTGAAATGTCAACAAAATTACCAGAATGAGCAAGGAGGGAGAAGCTGAAAGCAGCAATATTTTCTTATATTAAGCTTTATGTGGTACTCACTTGTAGAAGTGGTAAAGCCCATGAAGAGCAGTTACAGTAATTGCCCATTAACACCTGTCCTCCCACTGTGAACGGGGCTGTTCTGGAGCGTGATTAAAGGTGGCTGAGTGGGAGTTTGCAGAGCGTGATGGAGTTTTCCCACTAGGAAAATGGGAGGATGTGCCAGGGCGTGTCAGATACATTTAATTTGAATGTTAATTCTGTCCAGCCCAAATGTATTTTGAGCTGGACTTGGGATATTTGAACCAAAAGCCTGTTACACAACTTTTTAAGGAGAGAAAGTCTCCAGTGTCTCAAGGACCAAGGACATTAAGTGCAGTTTTGCTCTGTAGGGGCTCATAGGCCATTTAGATTGGTGTTCATGGGCAGCAGAGGCATTTTGCTGCCCAGCCCTCAGGTTAATCCCATTTAATTTAGTGGTTCAGCGAGCTTTGGTGTGTTTTCTCTTAACTTGTCCCATTGCTCACATTACCTGCCTTAGCCCCCCACAGCTGATTTAGCTGTTAAAATTTGCCATCAGGTTTTACTTTGCTGCATGCTGATATTTTAGGTAAATGATGGAAGTATAAGAATGGATGCACACGCAGGGAAGAAGATGCATTTGCAGAAACTGCACAATGCTTTTAGTTTGTGTTTATAAACACTGTGTAATACTTCAGTATAACTTTTAAATAGTTCAGTATTCAGATAAGAATGGGATCAAGGTTAGTTTTGTTATCAAAGGTTACATGCTGAGCTGAATTAGATAAGTTTTGGGCATCAGAACTGATGATACTGCATACTTTCATAAAAAATTGTTGCAGTGCTGGCAGAAGTAAGTTCAAGTTTTCGTAGATTTCATGATCATTTTCCATTTTTGTAATTTAAGGCTGTATAGCATAATGAACTTTGACACCTTTTGCCAGTTGTTCCCCAAGCTGTGTTTGTACTTGGAGTGCAACAGTCTTATTTCTTAATAATGCATAAGCTTTCTTATAGAGATAACACAAAATGTGGTAGGCTGTTCTTTGCTGTCACTGACAGCTGTGAATTTATTTTTTTTTGCTATGGTGCCAAGCTTCTAGCTTGAATTAGGAGTTAGCTACTCTTCTTTGAAGGTTGATTCTTGTTAATTTATACAGGATTGACCCAGAGTGTTACTTTATCTTACAGGGAAAATGAAGTATTTCAAAGGTGTTTATGTTTTTAATATGTCATTACATGCATAGTGAAGAGCTTGACAGGAATCTGTTTCTCAGTTTTTAAAAGTGAAATACAAATAGAACATTAAACTGAGGAATCTTAGGGAGTCGTTAAGTCTTTGAGTGTGTACTTCCTGGAGCTTTGGATCCAGAATGGGTGTACAAAATCAGAATACAAGCGTATGGGCTGGGTGGGAAGCTTCAAAGGTCCCCTGTAGAACCTGTGGAAAAGGCAAACACTTCAACCTTTGTGCTTGCATTGGCACAAACAAGACGTATACTGTAATTATTTCATTTGGCATATAAAGACCTTATATGATAAGATATAAGTAACCTTAAGACTGCTGCCAGTGACTGTGTACAGCACAAGCTTGAGAAGTGCAGACACAAGAGAATGAGGCTTCCCAGTACCCTGCCTCTTGCCTGTCCCTGTCTACAGCCCTGTATCTCTAAAGATTATTAACATTTCAGTGACAAGCCACAGCCCCACAGCCTGGGTTTTCTTACTCAGCGGAACTGCTCCGTCATTACGTGACCACAGCACGCTTCCCTTGCGGGAAGTGCTTTGCTGTGTGGAGGTGGCAGTTCTAGGGAATCCTTTTAGAGATCGTGGTTTTTTAAAATTCTGAGCAGGTTGCCCCTCAAAGCTGTCTTCTCAGCATGAACTGAGCAATCTGTTGCTTTATTGCAAGGGTTCCTAGTTGCTGTGTCTAGGTAGGGACCACAGTGGCTCCTGGCAGAGCTGGGGAGTGAAAGAAAATCTGGATTTGTAATTAAGGAGGTTGTATGTATATTATGATACTCCACTTGGTGTCCTGAAGATAGTTAAATTTGGTGTGAAGTATCACATTAAACACCATCTGGGTTTTGACTTCCCAGTTAGTGTTCTACTTCACGTATCTGTCTCTTCTTGGATAGTAAAGATTTGTGTTTTGTGTATTCTTAAATAGAGCCTGGCCTGACTTCCTAAAAGCAGAATGTAGGTTTTTGAAAGAATTTTATGTAGTTTATGCAAGGCAGTTGGGCTTGTTAAATAAAAAGCTGGATTCCTACTTTTCCTTTTTTTCAAATTGTTGCTGACCACTGCAGAGAGGAGCTGAACTTTGAAAAGTTGGGCCCTGGATTTGTTCTGTGAATAGCAGTTAAATTCTCAGCAAGGAATATTTCTGAACTGTGCATCACTTTTTGTGGCATATTCCTGGGAATAAGAATCAAGAGGAAGAGCTGAAAAAACCTTTTGATGAGCTAATCCCCACAGAGCTGTGGAAAAAAAGTCCAGTTTTAATGTGGGGGAATTGACTCTCCATATGGACTGAAGCTGTGGAATGATGGTTACAGTTGTGCAAGCCTTCAAACCTAGTATCTGCAGACCTGTAAGCTTGAAAAAAAAGATTGTGTGATAGACACTGGCCTCTTCCAGGCACCTTTCTGTAACTGTGAGTGCTGAGAGGATCAAGCTGATATCTGGGGATATTTTTTCCCAAAGGTTTCACTGCTAGCATTCTGCTCCTAAATCTCTCAGAGAAGCATGACCCACAAATACAAGCATAAAAATAACTTTAATAGAGTCATTTATGTATCCCTGCACCCAGATATGATGGATCCTGAGCCAAGATCTACCCTAAGCAAACCTGCAGCAATAAGAGGAGGTTCATGAGGTTTCTGTGTTGTGTCCATGTACAGTTACATTAAAATTTGGTAGAATCAGTGTATTTCAATTATTTAAAGACAGCTCAGGCATGGATAAATCTCATGTCCTTGCAGTTCCCAACTGATTGTGCCCTTGCCATTTGTGTGTATGTGGGTCCCCTTCTGTGTTTGGAAGACAAAATGGCTTTCACTTTCCTGGCTGCACCTGTAATAAAATCCATATAAATCAATCAAGAGTGGCTTGCATGCACAAGAACCCTTGTGTAACACCTTCTTGCTGGTATAAGGACTAAGTTAACAGTACGTGGGCCCAGTTGCTTGTCAGAACTCCTCCACCTTGCAAATGAAACTTGAGCAACGTACTTGCCAGCCAAATCTTGATAAATTTTCAATAGAAAAATGTAAAACTTCCTGGGGTTTGTCACAAAGGTGAAAACTGGCCTATTTCTTCAGTTTCAAAATCTGTAAATGGCTGTTCAGATCTCTCAGTTAACCCAGAAAACTGATCGTGTACAGCATGATGCCATTTTCAGCATAAAATGTGTTGCCATTTAAATTATGGCATTAACGTACAGTTCAGCTGTTCTTGTTTTTTACTTGGTGCACAAGATCCATAAACCTTAAAACTTACAGAGGCGTGACTAATGCTGTATTTGCAAAAGCTTTTTGCATCATTTAACATGGGATGAAGTGGATCTTCTGACAAACAGGCATGACTTGTACCAAATCATCCTTAAACTCATCACATGAATTTTCAGCTGTTCCCCCTCTTTCCTGTTTTGGAGCACAAGCTCCCAGTTGTTCACTAGGCCTGCTGGATGGGGAGAATCCAGGTAGTGCTTGGGTTGGTGTGTCCTAGGTAAATTCTGCATGGGTTGGATTGACTCCAGGCATGTTCTGGTTTGCTGGGTGAATCAGCTGCCCTTCTTCAGTTTTGTTCTAGTGACAGCATTCATGGCAAGAGGTTGAAACTTGGTGAGGTCACTTAATATATCCTCAGCTAATTGTGGTCAAACAGTAAGATGACAAATTTTCTTATGTCCAGAGTCTCAGGGTGAAGAAGGCTGGCATGCAGTCACAAACTCAGTTCATGTGTGTCTTTATGCTTAGTCTTATGCTTAGCCCTGTTTTATAGAAAAGAGACCAGGCTTATAGAACTTCTTCATCTCCACTTCAAGCTAGATTTTGCTCACAGAATTTACCTTTGTATTTAAATTTTGTTTCTTTCAAGGTAAGATAACCAACTAAAATATTTTTGTTACTATCTGACAATATTCCCTTGATGCCCATTTATGAAAGTTGAGGCATCATCGAAGTTTCTTTTCTTCTTATCTTTAGCACTCAATAAATGAACTGACATTCAGCCAGCCTTGCCTAAATACATTAAAATGTTTTGGTGGGTCATTCTTCTCAAGGGTAGATCCCACTGGTAATGTAAATAAAGTGTAATTGCATCTTGCTCATGATAAGCATATTAACATCTTTCTGGTTTTGTTCCTGAGTTTCATGCTTCTGTGAGATATAAATTACATCTGAAGAAATAAATTGGAACACTAAAGAAAGAAAGAAAAGAGGCAAAACTAAGCAAGTTATAATGTCAATTAAGAAATAGAATATGAGCTTCCCAGCTGGATATCCAGGATCTTTTTTAAACATAAAAATTAAGTTTTAAATACTGTTTCTGGGAAGTGAAGCGGGAAAGCTTTCAGTTGAAGACATCTTTGCTGTAGGATTTCTGAATATCTGTTTCACTGCACTTAGTTAGGAATATTTATTGATACAGGCATACTCAAATTTTGGTTCTGCATGTCATAGACAAAATCCCTTTTAGGACCTGCAGTCATCCCACATAAGGGACAAAGGCAAAGCACTTATGGTTTAGTTTTGTTATTTTGTAGGACAGAAATTTCCCCTTCCTAGCCAAGGTACCAAAAAAAGAAAAGAAACAAAGAATGGAACCTAAATTCACTAATACTAATTTTCTCTTTGGCTTACACTTTTTAATAGGACATTCTGTTATCCTTTTAACTTCAGGAGACAGAAACTAGGCATCTTAACTGTGTCAATTTTTAAAGTGCATGTAAATAAATTAAAGCTTTCCTTTCAACAACCACATTATGTGAGGGGCTGTTAGAGGAGGAGTACCTGGCCTGCCCCTGTTGTCAGCTGTAACGTGTAGCCTGCTTTCTTCAAGTGTGCACTGCAGTGTTTGTGCTGAACTACGTCAGAGCTGTTATTTTAGAAGTGAAGGTTATTTTAATCCTTCTTTCTCAATAAAAAAAAGTGGTTGAATTCTGTTCATGAGTTGGTCTGAAAGATAGGGTATCGTTTGGGGAGTTTTTAGTTCAGCTTTCCGAGCACCTTATAGCATTTGAATGTGTAGAGGTGCTCATTTCTCCATTTTTACCTGAGGCCAGAGAGATATTTGAGGTCATGTAATTGAAATGAGCGCTAGTTCTTTTTTCCTGTGAGTTTTGTTGTTAAAGTCTTGTCTTGTTGAAAAGTACAGCCTGGGTTCAGTCTTAAGCAACTTGTATGGCTTTTTTCTTCAACAAACCTAATGGCTCATTCTTGTATCTTCACAGCTTTCCCATGGTTTGGCATGGACATTGGGGGAACCTTGGTCAAACTTGCCTATTTTGAACCTATTGACATCACTGCAGAGGAGGAGCAGGAGGAAGTGGAAAGCCTGAAGAGCATCCGCAAATACCTGACTTCCAACGTAGCCTACGGATCCACCGGCATTCGGGACGTGCACCTGGAGCTGAAAGACTTAACGATTTTTGCTCGAAGAGGAAACTTGCACTTTATTCGGTTCCCAACTCATGATTTGCCTACCTTTATCCAAATGGGAAGAAATAAAAACTTCTCCACGCTACACACGGTGCTCTGTGCCACGGGCGGTGGCGCCTACAAGTTCGAGGAAGACTTTCGCACAGTAGGTGGCCTGCCTTGCCTCTGCCTGGAGCTGATGCTGAAAGCACTGCTGCTGATGGGTTAAAATAATCTGTAGTTTGAAAACTGTGGAAAGCTCTAAGATTTTTCAGTATGAATTGTATTAAGAATGGTGGGAAGTTAGAGCCTTCCTGGAATCTGCAGCACCTGTTATTGTCCTTCTGCTTTATGAGAGAACGGCAGCTTAAATATCACGTGCAGAGCTATGGAAGAACTGCAGTGAGCCTTAAGCCCCACAGAATTTCTAACCTGTGGTTTTCCTGTGATCCTTGGAGTGTTAATGGAGTTGTAAGGGTAGTTAGTACAATGCCACCGAGCTTTTTATATGCTGATACCTTAAAAATTACTGTTGTGACTTGTAAGATCAGGGAGGAACCCCACAAACCTTGAACAGGTTTGCAGATGTGAATTCCACCAAAATGACACTCAGCGGTGTCAAATACTCTAGGGTATTTGATGACCTTTTGCTTGAGTTAAATTGATGAAAAATGTTGTTAATTTTTCAGTGGAGTAATGTCTTAGTATCTCAAAAGTGATCTTTGAACTGACCAAAGCAGATACTTACACTGCTTCTCTCTTCTTGATTCAGGGCAGATATCTGGATTTACACTTGCTAGTTTATGTATTCAGAATTTAGCTCTAAATTCTTTGTTGGCTTTATAGTGGCATTGAAATTCCTGAATTAGTCATGTGAGATAGCTTCTTAAAAGTTGGGCAGTACAAATACAGTCATAAATTTGTAGCACATTTGTGCAATGTAAGAACATGTTACCACAGTCTTTTTTTGTTTCTTAACACAGATTGGAAACCTCCAGCTGCACAAACTGGATGAGCTTGACTGCCTTGTCAAAGGCTTATTGTACATAGACTCTGTCAGCTTCAATGGCCAGGCAGAGTGCTATTATTTTGAAAATGCCTCAGATCCCGAGAGATGCCAAAAGATGCCTTTTAACCTGGATGATCCATACCCATTGCTGGTTGTTAACATTGGTTCAGGAGTCAGTATTTTATCAGTCCATTCCAAAGACAACTATAAAAGAGTAACTGGAACAAGGTAATTTAAAAACCTGCATTGGGGTTGTTACTCTATGGGGAAATGACATAAGAATCTTTCATGTGAGGAAATGCTGTTTAAAAGCAACTGGTTTTTTGTGTCCTTAGTCTAGGTGGAGGGACCTTTCTTGGGTTATGCAGTTTGCTGACAGGCTGTGAAAGTTTCGAAGAAGCTCTGGAAATGGCATCCAAAGGAGACAGCACACATGCTGACAAGCTGGTTCGGGATATTTATGGAGGAGACTATGAAAGATTTGGTTTACCAGGATGGGCTGTAGCATCCAGGTAAGCAGGAGTCTCTTGGTGGGTTCTTTTGTTGGTTTGGGGAGCTTCAAAAACAAGGCTTAAACTATTCATGCAGAGAGAACAGCTTTTTTTGCAAGGTTTTATTGTAGTCAAGTTACATTTTTATCCTAAAAGTATGTCTCCTCAGCTTTCCTGGAGGTTTAGAGCCACGTGCAAGTGCAGGTGCCTGCTAGCTCGATATTGAAGAAGCTTCCTGAGGTATTTCATGCACAGCTTTGTGTGAGTCAGAGGGAACACGAGGTGATCTCAGGAGCAGCAGGAACAGAGTGTAGAGGTGGTGTGGTGTAACCCAGCAGGCAGCTAAACTCCACACGGCCACTCAGGCACTCCCTCCAGCGAGATGGGGGAGAGAACTGGGAGGAAGGAAATCAAATCTGTGGGTTGAGATAAAGAGTGTTGAACAGGACAGAAATGGACCAGGACAGAGTGGTCCCCTCCCAACTCCCTGTGCACCCCCACTGTGCTGACTGGTGGCGTGGGCTGGGGTGAGGAGCAGAAAAGGCCTTGACTGCTGCAGGCCCTGCTCAGCAGTAACAAAAACATCCCTGTGTTATCAACAGTTTCCAGCACAAATCCGAAACACAGCTCCATAGTAGGTACAATGAAGAGAATTAGCTCTGCCAGCTAAAACCAGCACACAGCTACTAGGAAGGAAATTAACTGTCCCAGTCAAAACCAGTACAAGAGAGGGGAAAAAGTACCAATTTCTTTTTGATTTGCTAGAGTCTTTTAATAGAGCCATTGTCTAGAGGGAAGGTCAGTGGGAGATGGCTTTTGTGTTGCTCTTACAGTGGAGCAATTCCTAATTTTATTTGGAAATGTGGTTGTCACTACAGACACCTGATGTAATGTTTTAACTGCTTTTCTCACTGGTGAGGGTTGTTGAACACAAGCAGTTTGCACCATGAGAATGAATGTCATTGTCAATGACAGAGGACTTCTGTCACAGCTGCATATATTATTTCTACTGGGGAATATTATTGATGATACTACAGCTTCACTACCCTTACAAAAGATAAGAAAAATAAACTCTGCAAGCGAAACTAATATGTACATAAGAGTGTTCATTAAATCTTTGCTGTTATTCCAAAGTGAGTCATAATTCATGGCAACTTAATTGTTCTCCCTCTCCTGCCACCTGAGTCCAAGCCTCTTGAGAGCCCGTGTGCTGAGAGGTTTTAATATGTGCGAACTTCACACTTTAGTCAATATGTTTTAACTTGCTTTATGTTGGTGCTTTCTGTTCTCATTTGTTTTTTAAGAGCCTTAAGAGCCTTAATGGCTTTTTGAGTTTTAGAATAATCAGGATTCCTGCTCTCCAAACTGATTTACATCTGGCACGGGATCCTTGGTGGTAAAATATCACACGTAGTGATGGATTCTTTTCTTTTGTGCTGTGCATGGTAAGGGAAGTGCCCTCCTGATTTAGAACTCTTCATTTGTGCAACCTAAATTGCTTTCTGTCAGCTGTTTGATTTTGTTTCAGAGGGTTGTGTTCCATCATAAAACCATTCAGATAATCTCTGGTTTTCTTTTACTTTGAGAATAGAAGAATGGATAGGTATTTGTGAGGAAGCAAGCATGAGAAGTGGAGGATTTACCAATCAAGCAGTGATTTAATTTACAGTGACTAGATTTGCAGAGTAGTCTTTTGTGAAGAATAAGACTGTTTTACTGTAGGTGGTTCTTCATGGGAGTCAACAATCTGAGCAAACATATTTTGCTGGGGGGTTGTTATTGTAACACAATGGACTGTGAAGTGAAGGAATAAATACAGATGTAGTGTCAAATTGCTGTATTTAGTACAGACTTAAAAAGTGAAAATATGAGACATAAAAAATCCATTCTGAAATTATTTCAAATGCACATGAATCACTTTGTAACTCATGGCCATTTCTCCTGTTCCAGTTTTGGGAATATGATCTACAAAGAGAAGAGGGAGTCTGTCAGTAAAGAAGATCTTGCCAGAGCCATACTGGTTACCATCACCAACAACATTGGCTCCATTGCCCGGATGTGTGCAGTAAATGAGGTAAAAACTTCTGACAAGGAAATCTGATCTGCAGCTCTATTATTTGTCTTCACATGAAATGACTGCTATAATGGTGTATAATGTTAAACCTTTTAACACAATCTCAAATGAAATCAGGAAATTCGTGTAGTAGCTTTGAGTTGGGCCTATAGTCACCCTGTTTTAGCAAGGGGACTCCAAATCCATCATCACAACATCCTGTGCTTACCTGCAGGCTTTGGGCTCCATTCTTTAACAAAGCTCCTCATCAGGTACCCTCCCCATTGGCAAAGATAACCTTGTCCCACTTCTCCAGAGACATTCAAAATATTCTGAAGCAATTCCTAGTACTTTAAGCACAGAACAGTGAGGGTTGCAAAGAACCCCTGGAGATGGTGTAGTCCAACTCTCCTGCCAAGGCAGGGTCACCTGGGAAATGCATCCAGCCCCAAAACACGGACTCAGAGACAAACTGTGGGCTCTGTGCTTGGAGGTGTCAAAATACATGACTTGAGCAACTGCAGCATTTAAGTTGCTGAAAGTCCTGCTTTGAGCAGTGCATATTAATGGCCTCCAGCAGTTTCTCCAAGCATTCTCTTGTCAAAGCCCTGTTTCTAGTTAAACATTATTTTTAAATTTTTCTAGAGAAGGTTTCCTGCCATCTTCTGTTTCTCAAAGTTTAAAAACGAACCAGTGTGTGTTCAGTATTAGTGTGGACAACTAAGAAGCTGTGGAAGAATACTGAATTTAGGCATAGAAGACATGAGTGTCTGAGCAGCAGGAATTTCTTTCTTCAGTATCAACAAACCTGGGATAAAAGGAGGTTTAGTAACAGCTTTCTTGGAGATCACTATGGGTAACTGAATTTAGAGCTCTCCTTAAAATCTTTGGATGTGATTGTCTCAGAAGTACCAACAGAACTGTTAGCTGTAGTAACCCCCCTCCTTTTTCTTAGGAGCCAGATTAATTATATTTTCTGGTTTTAATATTGCAATTTCTCCCTCAGTTTCATTATCTTTCTCTCATGTCTTTTGGAGAAGAAGGGAAATCTTATGTGTGTTAAATTAATTTTGGCTTTTTGCTTTGTGGCAAAGCTTAATAACAAAAGAGTTAAAACGATGATGAAGTTGAAAGTACATTCTTCCTGTTTTAGGCAAATGTATGCAATTTATATTTAAGGGTGGGAGTAAATGAGGACAAATCAGTACTTGTAAACTGCATAAACTAGCTTTATTCCAAGCTTTTTTGGTCTAATTCCAGTTATGTCAAAGAACTACAAACCATAAGAAATAGATAATAGGGATACACAAACTACTACCTTGAACTGATGTATAAAGATGAAGGGAATGTAATTATTTTGACTTCCTGCAGTAGAGCAGAATTATGTTTTTGTGCCTTAACTATGTGTCTTCTTTGTCTTCACTGGGAATTAATCAAGATGGTTAAAAAACAGTTGCATATTAGACATTTGGCTACAGGTTGAATTGTCATATTAGTTAATGTAATAACTTGGGTATGATCATTTAAGGCAATTAAGTGCTTTTTTAAGCACTGTGCTAAGGAGTAACACAATTATATTTTCTTTGGTTCTTCTCCATGTGTCATTAAACCAGTGTTTAATGTTTTCGCATAATGCTGGATTTACTTCAGTTAATGGGGAATATGAAATGATTCTCACTTTTTTACATTTGACTTGATTAAAATTCCCAGCTCCCTTGCAGTGTTCAGCTCTTAGTCTGATGTCAGGCTGAGGTATACTGAGGTCTGAAGATGAAAGGAACATCTGTCATGTCTTACTGCCTTCGGCTTCTTTACAGTGCTGCCTTGTTGCATATGGATCAAGCAGCATTGTACAGGGCTATGAAGGCATTGAGTCTTCTCTACCAAACAGAAGTATCTTTATTTAATTTCACTTTTAGCTGGGCTCTTTCTTTGGTGTAATTGCTGAAAAGGCTTACTTAATTTGAAACACAAATGCTGCTTGTCTGTAAATTAAGTCCTTTAATTCTTGAGGGTTGCACCTTTTTTCCTTTTTCCCAAGTACGCTGTGTTTGAAATTTTGGAACCATGTTTTAATTGTGGGTTGTTTGTTTTTTGTGGTTTTTCTCCTTCCTTGAGACAGTGTTTCCTTTCATAGCTTAATTTTTCAAAGCTGTGTTAAACAATGAAAAGACTTAATCCTTTGCTATTTTTCTTTTTTTTTTTTTTTTTTTAGAAAATAAACAGAGTTGTGTTTGTTGGCAACTTTTTGCGTGTGAATACTTTGTCAATGAAGCTTCTTGCATATGCACTGGATTACTGGTCAAAAGGCCAGCTGAAGGCCTTGTTCCTAGAACATGAGGTATGCTGTGGCTCATTTATCTGTGTGTATTGTTTCACCATAAATCAGAAATGCCTCTATTGAGTAGCTCTCATGTGTGATATCCTGAGGCACCAAGTGCTCAGTAAATATTAGAAATAAGAGGAGGTTTGTCTTGCTGAATCTGTTCTCTGGGAACAGTTTTCTGCCAGGGAAGTACTTCTGTCACTTTGGGATGCCTCAGTTCATGCTGTGGATCTTAGGAGAGGGAGAGGAAAATGTTAAACTCTGTGCTGAGGGTCACCAGTCCTCCTTGGGTTTGGGTGGAAACAACAGTAAGTATTGTGTTTCAAAGAGTGCAGAAATGTAAAGCTTGGCCCTTTGAAACATTTCCATTGTTCTCAGCTGAGCTTGAGCAATGTCTTGAAAGTCCAGACTGCTTTGACAAGGCCTGTGTTCATTCCACCACAGACCCCTCAGAGCTGCTGCAGTGATTTGATGCTTTGAGAATAACCTGCTGTTGTGCAGCTTCTGCCATCTAGAGCAGTATGCAGTGCTGAGAGCTTTGACCTGTACTGGTGAAAATACAGGCAATCAGTATTAATTACAGGTCCAATAGTTGATGACTTGTAGTTTCTGGGCAGTGGATTGGGAATTTTTGTCCTCAGTTTCTTGGTCTGAAAATACTACAGCATTCCATCTGTTCCCTTCAGTTGATTCTCACAACTATTCTTTTATTGCTTATCCCAAGACTAACAGTCAGTCCTGATGTCCACAGTAGCAGTGGAATGGTTTCTTGTTAGTTCTGCCCTCTTCAGATTTTTCTTGGGTGAATTTTAAACTCTTATATTTGCTCAAGTGTATATTCCAAATACTTGAATATTTCTTAGTTTTAGGGAGGGGGAAGATTTTACTCCACAGGGGAAAAATAATTTAACAGGAGAATGTGGTTCTTTGCTTGCAGGTAGGTAGACAGTCCAAAACTGTGATGTGTGGATAGTTCAAGGAATTTTTCAGTTGTACTTTAGGAATAATGTTGCTGTGGGTATTGAAGGTTTTTTCGCAAGCAAAAGATGCAGCCTCTTTAGGAAGAAGAAACCAAACCCAATTTCCATGCTTTACAAGTCACTGATACCTGTCTTAGAGTTCCTG
This sequence comes from Cettia cetti, assembly GCA_013401135.1. Classification (NCBI taxonomy): domain Eukaryota; kingdom Metazoa; phylum Chordata; class Aves; order Passeriformes; family Sylviidae; genus Cettia; species Cettia cetti. The sequence goes on from VZUI01001282.1 coordinate 16,195, forward strand.
CAGTGTATGGTGAGGCTTGGCAGGAAACCTCCTAAAATCAAACTAGATAAGAAAGATAAAATGTGTTTCACAAAGCCTTAAATAATTACTATGAAATATACATTGAAAGTGTATAGTGTTATTTCTGTAGCATTGATCCATCAGATGATTCTTGTCACTAAAATGTGATTACTGCAGAATTTAATATCCTACTTAAACCTGATTTTTTTTTTTTTTTTTTTACAGGGATACTTTGGAGCTGTTGGTGCTCTGCTTGGGCTGCCAAATTTCAGTTGAGATACCAGATGTCACTACACTGAACTATTTTCCACCTGAACGACACTTGTTTATGTCAATGGGAATTAAATCTGGGGAGGGGAGAAGAAAATAGTTGATTTTCTGTGTCTCTTTTTAAGAAGTGATGAAGCTACTGAGTATTGCTGTTGTAAGGAACGGGGTTTCACTCTGCTGGGCATTGGCAAGTGAACTGTTTGTGGCTGTTATTTATGTTCTTTGGTACGTGTGGCCAGTAGTGAACTTCTGATATGCAATACATCCTCTGAAAACAACTTTCCAGAAATTCCAGAAAAAAGAATGCCAAACCTTTAAGTGCTCAGGATGCAAATATTGCAGGTTTATTCTAAAGGCTTTAGGCCCATCAGTTTTATATGTAATCCATGACTGAAAAATTACTGTCATTAGTTATACTGTTATTATGAGCACAAATTTTATGTGTACTTACAGAAAACAAAAGACAGCAAGGTACTACTGAAAAGATGAGGAAACTTTAGACAATTGCTTCCCACAGTAAACATAGTTGTTTTGGGTTTTTTTATGTGTAATGGAAATAATATTAATGCTTTAATTTCCAGTGGGAAGAATAGAAACACAAAGAATCAGCCAAAGCAGCAGATGAGGCAGTTGATATTTTGAAGGTTTCATGAAGATACCTTAATTTTTTGGAAGGTTCAGCTGGTATTTTGGGAAGATTCCTCTGTCTTTGGTTGGATTTGGAAAAGATTAATGAAGGCAGGTTTTGGGGGGAATATTTTTTAAATTTTTTTTTATTTTTTGAGGACATGACTTTTAAAATGCCTTCTGGATTACTTTTTTTTTCCCCCCTGTAAGTTCTGCCATCATGAATCATAAGGCCTGAGAGAAATCCTTATAAAATAGACTAATTATGGGACCTCAATATTCTGATGCTTTGGCTTATTTCTGTGGAGGTTTGGAAAAATTTTTGCCCCATCTTACTCATTTGAAATTGTGATTTCCATGTAATTTTCTAAGAGTCAATCAGAATTCAAGTAGATGTTGAAGTTGAAAGGTTACTTTTGGATTTGGAAGTTTGTTTTTGGAAGTTGAGGACAGCATCAGAGTTTGTATTGCAGTAGCAAATGGACCAATATTTAATGCACTTGCAATAGGGAACCATTGATCAAATTGTGGCCTTGGGATAAAATCCGTACTCTGGAACTGATTTTTGGGGTTTTATGTAGACTTTTAAAATTTACAGTTACGATTATTACAATAACTTTAGTCCTGAAGTCAGGGCATGAGACCTTCAACTTACAGGACTATTATACAATCAGTAGCTATATGACTTTTTCTGGACTAAAGAGCCACCCCATTTTGTGATATTTTCATGTTAAATTTATTTCCTGGAAGTGCATGAGGAGCAACCAGACCCGAACACATTCATCTCGGGGTTTAAGGTTTCTAAAACCGATTGCTCGAGTGTTCCACAGCGTGGCTGTGTTGTATTTACAGATACATCCCCCTTGTGTTAGAAACCCTTGTGCTATTTTCAGTCTTCTCTTTCTCAAAATTCAAAGCCCCAAACTAACATCATAGGTTTTTGCTTTCAAATTTTTCTGTGGTCGTTTAAGAGTACAGTACCTTAGAGTAGGCAACTCATTAAGTGCAATGCTAATCACAAATGCAGTTCCATTTATTGTTGCTTTTCCTGGTACTTGTACTACATTTCCATTGTGCTTGCTTTGATGTTTCACTATAGACATAAACAACTAAAAATTACACTCACAGTTCAGCTGATCTAATGCTAAATCAGAGCACTTCAGAAAATAAGTGAATACAGTTTTTATAGAATGTCTTTATAAATGCTGTAAACTGTTCCTTTTGAGTTAGGATTGACTATCAAAAGTAAACTTTATTTGGTTATAAAACTGTGTAAAAACTTAATTTTCTGAATGTTCTGGCAGCCTGCTGAAAATTTTGCAAACTAACTGCATATTTTACTTGCAAAGGGTGCTTTAGGAGATATACTACAGCTCCATTAGAACCAGTTCCTTTAGACCATGTTTATTGCTACTTCATTTGTGATACTGAAGATCCTCTTGAAGCAGTAGTTAGAAGCTACTTGTATATTTAACCAAAAGCACATATAGAAGATGATTACCTAATACCCATAGTTCATTAAACCAACTGAAGTTGATGTGACCTAACATACATTTTTAAAGTAAACTGTACAGAGTTACAAAATAAGCAAATGGAGTAATTCTTGAATAGCTGTACTGTATAGAAACTACTGTGAGAATCAAGAAGTATGCCCTACCTCTGTTTATTTCCCTTGAGCTTCTAAAAAAATTGGCTTCCTGTTGCTAATTTTATCAGCACAATTACAAGAGCAACCACAGCAGTTGTCGAGCCCTACTGTAAAGCCCAGGGGTCCTGTAAAGCCACATCTTTGGGTTTCATCTCATTTTCTGTCAGCTTAGAACTTGTTATTAGTCTCCAAAGATTGACTCAACCACCAGGAGAAACGATAGGCATCACAAATAGTTGCAAGATAGGCCTTAATGTCTTTTCTTCTAAATTCTCTTGTAAACAGGTTGAAAAGGCTTGTTTCCTTTGTATGAATCACTGAAGTAAGTTGCTTTTTCCTGATACAGTCTGTTTTTACTTTCACCCTTGCCATTTCTTTTTCTCAGAGCTAATTGATTGAAGCAGCTTTAGGGTGAATTGATTCAGTGTGGTGTACTACAGTAGAGAAAATTTGGGGTTGTCTCAGGACTACTGTTGTCTTCTCAATGGAACCACTTTCTAGAGGAAAGTTCTCTTCTAGAGGATAGTTCTTAAAATTAAAACGTTGTAAGACCCATTTTGAATGTGTAATCATTTGCAGCTCTGTCAGCCATATGAGTGCCTTTTAATTTTTTCCTATAATGCCAATTTTATGGTACTGGGACTTTATCCATGAGGTTTCTTAACCAATACTACTTACCAGAGAAATGGCAGGTAATTTTATTGGCCGTGGAGATGATCCCTTTAATCCAGTGGAGCAAGAGATATCAGGAAAACATTGTCAGGTTTCTGGCTTCCTATGCCTGTAGCCCTTAATATTGGGGTAATGATTTTGCATTTCTTGGTCTTATCCCTCCAGCTTGGTCCTTTCAAGTATTATGCACAGTTTTATTGTAGCAGAATCTCCCTAAAAATCATGCAAGTTTATAGTGAGATAAGTACTGTTTATTTCTGGGTAGAGAAGTTCAATCTTAGGTGAAGTTATTCCAAGCTATTAAACATAACCACTTTGACCTTTCTAAGTCTATTTGGGTAATTGCATTATGAATGAAAGGGGAGCTCCTACAATACATCTTGAATATTTAACAGGCTGGAATTAAAACATCCTCAGTTTTCGTTACTGAGCTGAGCAGAGGTTTCAGTACAAACAATTTTTCATTCTTTTTAGTAAAATCTTGATACATTTAGGAGTTCAGAGAAGCTGCAGTGATACACCACCGTGTGTCTTATTTTGCTCAAGATTTCCAAAGTGTGTTCAGGTGTCTGCCCTGCTTTTGAAGATGTTTCCCTCTCTCAAGCCCCTGTGTGGTTTTACCAACAGCTGCTCATAATCCAGAGTTACAGGGTGGAAAGGAGAGAGACCAACCACATTGTCCCACTTAGCCTCAGCTGTGCATTCAAAAGCTCTGGCTTCTCCTGATGGATCATCTGCACCTTCAGTGGCACTGGGACATTCCTACTTGTGCCTCAGTTGGTAGTATGGATGCAAGGTGCCTTTAAGGGCTAAAGTACTCTTTGCCTCTGCCCAATATTTTCAGGAAACACCTGCTTCCAGATCAGTTGAAATAACTTCTCATTTCTAAGTATTTCAAAACAACAATGGGGTTTTAATATTTGGAACTAATTAAAGGGTCTTTTATCTAGAGTAGATCTCTGCTAGATAAAGACTAGATGGTGTGTTTCGCATCCAGTCAGTAATTTTCATTAATGAATAAATTTGCAGTCAGCTTGATTTTAAATATCACTTTCACTGTTGACATTCTGGATGTCCTGAGGAAGCAGTGAGTTCAGAGTGGAGGTGAAGGTCAGTGTGGTTCTGTTGAGCTAGTTCTGATCGGTATTAATTATAACAAGACTAATTCTTTCCCTTGTCACTTGTCTCTCTTATCTACATCTTTTTATGTAGTCTTAAAAATCATGTAATATGTAACAGAACTTTGCTGAGGTTAAAAAGTGAACAAACATCAGTGGGTCATGTTGGAAGTGTTTGAGCAAGGCCTGTAGGTCCCAGTGCAGAGCTGGGGACACACTTGGCACAGTTTCTGTTTGGATGTGGTAATTTTTTCATTTCCCATTAATGCACAGTCAGAGGGGGAGGGCTTCACAATCATTGTGAATAAAATGGGAGAATTTAATCCTCAGACATGACCATGGAAGATTAAAAAAAAATGCTTTTTCACAGTGTAGAAGGATAATTCCTGCTTAAAGTTCTTTCAAGTTTTAGTGATGTATTCCAAAGTACATCACCAATATTTTATCAACTGTGGTAAAATTTGTAATTCTCTAAGTTAACAAAAGTCTGCAAATAAGCCTGTTTTATTAGTTTCATTTACGTCACACATGGAAAGCATATTAAGTATTCTTAAAGACACACTTTTGAAAACATCTCAGATGATGCTGTAATATGTCTGTAATTATTAATGTGCAAATGGAATATGTTTAAGCAATCTCAGTTTGCATAACTGAGTGTCAAATCCTGCTCACTCTGTAGTTACTTGAGTAGATCATTCTTTTAAACTTGAGGAGCAAGATTTGGACTCAAAGTCTTCGCCTGGAGAACACAGTAATGCTACTTTGCATATTCCTGCTGGTGCTAAATCATTTGTTGAAAATAAAGATTCTAAATAGAAATTGTAAATAAAATATTTATGCCCTGGTCCTTTTGACAGACTTAAATTTTATCATTTGCCAATACTTTTTTGCCTTATTTTGAGTTTCCCTTTTGGGTTTGGTTTTTTTGACTGTGTGGACTGTGTTTGTTAGTGTGGCAAGTCATTGGCAGGTGTGGCTTCCTGTGCTGCTTTGTGTAAGGCCCGTGGCACGTTAGGAGACAGATGAGTTTTCATAGCTGGATTTCCATGCTGTCCTTCATCTCGTTTTGTTACTGCAGCTGTTTGCACAGATTGTGTCAAACAGAACACAATTGGCATTTGTTCTCTGCTAAAACTTCCAAGAAAGTCTGCCACTACTGAAAGTGTTTAGGAAGGCTGTTGAAAAGTCAGAAATACCCATTTAAAGTAATTTTAAAATCTAAATGTGCTAATTAGTGTCGCCTATAAAATGAACTGGAATATAGTGTGCTGGTTGCTAATCTTTACTATAAATTGCTGGCATTTCACAATTCACATTTCTGGCATCAGTTTAAGAAATTGTAAATACAAGCTTTGGGAGGAGGTATATTAGTTTCAGATTGTGCATTATGAAAGATTAGCGAATTAGTATTTTGAGACATTAAATTACAACATCTAGAACATGAAAATTAATGTGTTTGTGTTAGGGTATAGAGGGCTTTAGATAACCTGCACTTTTATATTCTTGAGTTTTGGCATTTTAACAAACAAACATTTAATTTTTCCATTTACTGTCTCGTCATAATGCAGGCCTTGTAATCACCAGATGCTGTCTTCAAGTCTTTGTTTTAGTTAGCAAAGCAGAGAGGCAAATTTGTAACTTGGGAACCCTGGTAGGATGGAAGTTCTCCGAAGAGCCATTTGGTTAAGTTGCCTTATTCTATTACATTGCACTCATGGTATGTCTCTGCTTTCTTGTTTACTGTTCAGACACTGAAGAGTTGATGTAAAAATATGTGCTACAAATTTTTCATCATAAATTACTCATGAATACCTTTGTGTCACCTGTTAAACAGCTCTTGTAAATGATGCCTTTATGCCATCTGTAATACAGCTCTTGTAAATTGTTTAAATTATTTTTCTTTTTATAGATTCTCATTATTGAGTGTACAGATTAGCACCCTTTAATATGTCACTGATTAATTTGATTTGGGCCCAAATATGGACAATGCTGTAATTCATCCCATCAAAACTGTAAATAATTCTTTACTGCTTGTTTGCATGAGTGAAGTTTGGATTTCATTTGCTTTGTCATAAACCAACTCCTCTGTCATGGGCCTACTTTTTACAGTTTATTTTCCTGGTTTTATTACCATTTGTTCTGTACGAATGTTGAAACAGTACTTTGTCTTTTCCTAATAAATAATTTGAGATTGTTCATTGTTGGCCTGCATTTGTGGGTTTCATGTGAGGGATTTCTGGGTGTGTTCCTTTCCTTTGACATCGTAAATTTCTGCAACATTGGATACTGGGGGTTGTTGCAGCACATCTTTAACTAAGGCAAGGTGACTGCTGTGGTTTCATGCTCTTTTCTTCCTCTAATAAGCTGCTAATTCACAGCTCTTGGATTCAGGTCCTGTTTTCAGAAACACTCGATGTGCTAAACAGCACTGCCTTGCAGTGTTGAAGAATGAAGTGTGCTCTGGAAGCATTGTAAACTTTCCCCTTCCAAATTGACCTGCCGCTCCCTGCACATGCATGGGGAACTCTGTGTCATGTTCTGCTGAATAAAATACTTCACATGCAGTGTGCAGACCAGATATATAAACTAACTACTCCTCTCTTGGAACTGCCCTTTGCTTATGTTTTGAAATGCAAAATTTTGTCATCCTGGAGTTGTCCTAACTGGATCCTACTGGGCAGGAAGTTGAGAGGAAGGGAGCGTGTGGCAGAGCAGCATCCTGGCAGTGCAGCTTGTGACAAGCTTGCTGGGTCAGAGATGGTCCTTCAGGGTTCTCTGCAAATATTTCAGCCACCCAAACCACAAAGCTTTGCTTTAAACTGCCAGAAATGAAAATTCCCTTCTGTGTTGTATCCCCAATGAGCTCTGCACCACAGCAATGTTTTTTAGGGGAAGTGAACTGCTGAGGAACACAAATCCTTCACGAGTTTAGGGAGTTCTGATTGGTTCAGTATGCTTTTTTAAATGCAGAAATACTTTTGGAGGGAATTGCACTAGCCTTTTGTGGAAGCTGGTTTGCCTTTCAGCTGGGGCCCTTAACTGCTTCTGGTGCAGCCCATATGCAAGCTGAGGGGACAGGATAAACTTTGAGCTTCATTTACTTCTATTTTAGCTGGTGATCTGATTTTTATTTTTTTAAGAAGTTTGTATGAAACAAGTGACTTCTTGCTGTAAGACTATTCAAGGCAGCTGTATTTGAATTTTTGTTGGAGTCAAGAAATGCAAACCTCTAATTTCATAATACTTGTAACTTCCCTATTTTTAGAAATACAGATTAAAAACTAAGTTTGTCCTTAAATCCTGGAGTGGGACCCCCTGCTCTAAAGGCCTGTCTATCTACAGATGTTCGATAAGAATATTCACTTTCTGCTGTTTTGGGGTACAGTGCAGAAGTGTCGGGAGGTACCAGGGTTGGCCCTGTTGTGCTGTTCCCAGGCTGGAGGGAGCAGGCAGATGTCAACCAAAATCTACAGATTTGTGAGTGCCTGTCACCTTGGAAGAGCCTCCCTGCCTGATGCAGGCTCTCCTCACATTCCTGGAGGGGCTGTGTTAAATGGATCAAAGGTTGAGTCTTTCATAACCCAGATGTGTCCAGATATGTAAATTTCTGAGCTGCCTCTGATGAAAACTGTTCATGCACTTTCTATATCCCAGGCTTTGGTCTGGTTTGTGGAGAGTTACTGATACGAGTTGATAGCAGACAATAAAACTTCCCAGGGAAAATTCCCCTGAAGGGTGCACAAGGGTTTACAGCAGTAATCTGAGGAAAAGGCATGGCTTTTCAGGTCCGTGCTGGAGAGCTGCTGGCAGGGCGTGGGCAGTGCTGAGCTGCTGGACTCTCCCCTGGAATCCTCCCTCCCTGCTTTCCCCCCAGCTGCTGCTTCTCCTTTGTCCCCTGGTTAAGCAGAGGCTTCAGGGAAGGATTTGCCCTTCATGAGAAGCACGCTGCTGAGCTGCTGGTGTGCACCAACACCTGGGAGCAGAGCACGGAAGGGTGAGGGGGGAAAGTACAACCCAGACCAACACTGAAGCCCCCACATGCTTTGTACGTTGATAGCAGGGGAATTGCAAGTGGGCAGCACCTGGTAAACTGATCTCTTTTCTGGCCATTTCTGGGGTATTGATTGGCAGCCAGTTTTTAAGACATTCACCATCCTCTGAAAACCGGTGCTCTTTCCACCGCTGCCTTTCCCACGTTCATTGTCCCAGAGCTGTTGGTGGAGGTGACCCACAGGCAGGGCCAAAGGTGCAGTTTTAGCCTGAGGCAACATCAGGGAATTCCAAGAGCCTGAGACGTTTTGCCTATGAAAGGGATCAATGGATCCTTTCCAGCCTCTGTAGCCATCTCTGCATGAGGCCTGCTGCTGACAGCTGGGGGCTGCTCTCACAGCTTTTCCCTATTAATCCCTTTACCTCTGGGTAAACACCCCAGCTCTTTCTGGTATTTTTTGGGGTGTTTCTCAGCTCAAACTGAGACCTGCATGAGACAGGAAACTATTTTGGTCCTGAAGTTCTCATATCTTTCGAGGATTAGGGTTCGATTCTGCTACTGTTATGAACAAATCCCCGGTGAATAAAAAAGTGTGTGTGGGGGGCAGGTTTGGACATCGGTAGCCTGTGGGCAGCTATGGGGTGGGGGATAAAATCTGCCCAGTGGAATCTGCCCCGGAGGACTGGGCGGGCCAGGACGGGATTTGATCCCTGCAACAGGAGCACCCTGCAGGGCAGGCACTCTGTTGCATAGCAACTGCATTGTCTGTGTGGGGGGTTCACCGCTTTGAAGCC